>APFE031261320.1:0-13790 GCA_000404065.3 Pinus taeda
CCTTGGCCTCAATCCTTGTGCCCAATTTTTATTTAGAAGAAGCTATAGAGAAATATTATTATAACCTTTGGCCTCGGGAGAAGGTCGTTCCTCTGGGTGTTGTGGGAGAGTTGGGAGTCCATCCAATTTTTGTTGGACCCCGAAAGACTAGAGGAATGAAGTCCAACTTGTCAAAGGCTCGGAAAAGAGAAAAAATTGATATATCATATGAGAAACAATTATCACTAAGAGGGGTTCTTAGAGAAGGGCAAGCCCCATTCCGAGTGATCTAATGATTGTGTTGTCTTTTAATTGTCGAGGTTTAGCTAGTGCCTCTAAAACCCTAGCATTAAAGGCTTTGTTTAAATTTTACTGTCCTAATGCTATAATTCTTTAAGAAACCCTTGGAGCATAAGAGGAGATCAAATTGGCATTGAATAAAATGCTTCCATGCTAGACATTCATGAATATGAATGCAAAAGGAAGATATGGGGGATTAACTCTGGGAGTCAAAGAGGGAAGCTTAAAATTATTAAATTCTTAGGGAATGAAGCTGGTATTGGGAGTTGAGGTCTACTCCAGGAGATATGCTTGAAATTATTTCTTTTGAATATTTATGGGCCTTGTTGGGACACGGTGTCATTATGGAATAAAATTTTCTCAAAATATGTTATGAATAACCCAAACTTGGTTTGTGGGGGGGGGGGGGAATCTGAACTTCTCCTTGGGCCTATTAGAAACATGGGGTCCAACGACTGAATTTGGCCCTATAGCATATTTCTTCCTAAACAAGATCTTCTCTGGCAAGCTTTTAGATATAAATCCAATAAAATCCAGACCGACTTGGAGGAACAAGAGAGTGGGGGAGGCAAGGGTAGCCAAGGGGCTGGATCAATTTCTTTTAAAAGAGGACTTCACATCCAGAATCCATTGTTTTAGACACTAGGTGGGGGAAGGACAAGAGTCAAACCACTTTCCTATTATGTTGGAAATTAAAGGACCTAATAAAAAACCGAGGTCTCCATTCAAATTTACTCTGGCATGGCCCAAGGAAGCATCATATAATAATTTTGTTAAAGCCACTTGGAGGCCTCTAATTGGTGAACAGGGGGTGTATCTAGCTCAATCCTTTATGGAGAACTTAAAGCCCATGAAAAAGGAAACCATAGGATGGGAAAAGGAAAAGAAGATCAAAGAGGAATCTGATTTAAGAAGGATAAGGGAGGAATTAGATAATTTGGAGAGTCAAGGAGTGGATGGTTATGAGACAATCGAGAAGAGGGAAATGATAAAACAACTGGATATAGAATGAAGGAAAATCATAAATGATAGAGAAGAGAAGTGGAGGCTGAAAAGTAGAGCAATGTTGTTGCCAGCAAGGATGAAATTTCAAAATTCTTTCAGAACTATGCAAAAGGGAGGAAAAATTTAAATACATTCTAGGGATTAAAAATGGAGGAAGAAAGTATTGTAAAATCCTTTGCTGATCTAGCCTCAATGGGAAGAAACCACTTCAAATATCTCTTGAAAGCTAAAGAAGAGGTATCAATAGTTGAGGCGATCCGGGTCGCCCAAATATTCCCTAGGTATGTTGTGGAGGAGGAAAATGATCTCCTCATGGCCTCAGTGTCAAGAGGGTAGGTATAAGGGATTTTAAAGTTGATGCAAAGGAACAAGAGCCCAGGGCTGGATGGGTGTACAGTGGAATTCTTCCAGCATTTCTTTGATATTATAAGGGATGAACTCACTAGGGTAGTAGAGGAATTTTGGGACAAAGAATCGATATATGAAGCTTTCAATTCCACTTTCTTGGCTTTAATACCTAAATCAGAGGACCCCTCATCCTTTGAGGAATTTAGGTCAGTCTCTTTATGAAGTTGCATATATAAATTTATAGCAAAAGTCACAGTCTGCCTAAAGCCTATTCTATCAAGGAACATATCCACGAAAGAATTTGGATTTCTTGATGGCAGACAGATCCATGAAGCTATAAGGGTTGCACAGGAGACTCTGCACAGTATCAACAGGAGTTAGGAAAAATGTGTGATCGTAAAAAACGATCTTTCCAAAGCATATGACAGAATTAGTTGGCTTTACATTATGATGATAATGACCCATCTAGGCTTTAGCATCAGTTTCATAAATTGGGTAATGGGATGTATTTCAAATGTTAGTTTTGTTTTCCTAATCAATGGGGAAACCTCATCTTTCTTCCATAGCCAAAGAGGACTCATATAGGGATGCCATTTATCTCCCCTTCTTTTTCTATTAGCAGTAGAGGGCCTTATTCAAATGATCCTAGAAGCAAGGAGAAGAGTTGATATAAAAGGTGTTGAAGTGGTGGTAAACCTACATATCACTCATTTATTTTTTGTTGATGAGATTCTCCTTTTCAGTGATGGAAGTAGGAGTGATATTCAATAGATTAAATTGATCCTCGACCTGTTCCTAATAGGTACAAGTATGTATATCAATGCTTAAAGATCTTTGATTCTAAAGGGGTTTTCAAGGACTGAAATCACGAGGATTACTGTGGATCTCTCATTTTAAACAAAGATGATGAAGGACAAATTCAAATACATGGGTTCCCACCTTAAGCCATATACCTATAGGAAAGAATACTAGCAGTGGCTAGTGGCCAAAATTGAAAATCGGGTAAAACGTTGGAGTTATAAATGGTTGTCGAGAGTGGGAAGGTTGGTGTTGATCAAGTCAGTTCGTATGGCCAAACCTATTTGCTGGACTGCATTAACATGGATTCCGAAAGGAATTCTCTCACGGATAAGGAAATTATGCAACAATTTTCTGTGGGCCAAATCAAAGGAGGATTCAGTGCTACCATGGGTGACCTGGGAGAAAGTAGCTAGAACAAAGGAATGCGGGGGGGGTGGGGCTTAAAATATCTTACAACCTTCACATCGTCACTTGAATCAAAACTATGATGGAGACTTATATCAATGGAGAACCTATGGATGACTGTCATCAAAATAAAATACATTGATAAGAGGTATCCACAAGCCTCAGTTGTTTCGAAGGAAACTCTGGAATCATTTAGGATCATTGAACAAGTGTTAGCCTGGCATGTTGGGAATGGAGAGAAGATCAAACTAGGTATGGACCCTTGGGTAGGATGTAATGAGGGCTATGCCTTATCAAGAGAGGTCATAACTCATTCACACATGCAAGGAATGTTTTTCTAAAACCAGATTGAGAAGGAAGGCCAGTTGACAATATGGCGGCAAGCATGGAAAACAATGGACGATATGGAAATGGAGCCTCAATGGATAGAGGAATGGGTGAACTTCATTAGATAACTTTAGATAACTAATGTTCAACTAAGGGACCACCCAAACATGCTGAGATGGGTTCATGCCCTGACCGGAGAATACTCCCCAAAGTTGGCTACAGTCACCTAATGACAAGATTGGAGTGGGGTGCATCGAAGTGGTGGTTCAAACCTCTCTGGAAATTAAAAAGTCTTGCAAAATCAAGACTATTTTTCTGGTGTATCTTAAGGAATAAATTCCCATCATGGGATAATCTCCAAAAAAGAAATAAGATGGGTCTAGGGTGGTGCACCCTTTGCAAAAGAAAGGAGGAATCAATACAACAACTATTCTTAAAGTGTTCGTTCAGTAAAAGTACATGGGAAGAAACATTAAGGTTATTGGGAAGGATTTAGGCCTGGAATGGAGAAAACATTGGTGAAGACTCGCAAAGATGGTGGGATGAGACCCACGAGGAAAATATGGAAAATCTCCCTTTAATAATCTCTTGGGGTATCTCGTTGGCTCAGAATAGGATTATTTTCAAGGATTTGGCTCCCACTCATGTACCCATTGTTGTAGAATGTGCCTCAATTTATGGTCTTATCCCCTTACCAAATACTATTAAGAGTATTAGGAAAGTAAGAGAAGAACCAATCAGGGGAGACATACCATGGGCTTATTTTGATGGTGCGTCTAATCCACGGACCATCTGTGGGGCAGGTTTTGTCATTCACATCAACAATAAAAAAATCTTAAAAGAATCGCTGGGCCTTGGCTTAGGACCAAATAATTATGTTGAACTTCAATCCTTAAAATTTTTACTTTGTTGGCTTATTCATATGGGGATGGGATTGGTCAAGATTTTTTGAGACTTGCAGAATGTTGTAAAATGGTTTAATGGAGAGCATTGATGTCAAAACTACATGTTGATTCCATTATTAGAAAAAGTTTTACTTTTAAAACATCATTTTGACTTTATCACTGTCTGTCATATTTACAAGGAACGACACTCAGATGCAGACATCCTATCTAAGGAGGGTATACAACAAGCTTTTGGTGTGTGGCGGATAATAGAAACTGACAAGGACATGATTCATGTGTTGGATCAACAACCTTTTTTACCATGATAAAAATGTGTTATCGCTCTAAACAAGATTTAGTTTCTTTTTTGTTTTTTAACTATGCCATGTATACATAGGGGTTAAAACTTGGTACTGCTTAAAAACTCTGTTTGTTTAATTTTGTATAAACTTCTTGTTCCTATTTGAGTTGTTTTCCTAAAAAACGAGGAGGCTTGGGAACAATCATCAACTTTTTTTTGGTTTATTGGGTTTGGATAATATACAATTTTTACTTTCAGCCCAGAAGAAATACTATATGTTTACCTATTGGACATATAATACATTGAATTCTTAAATGCGTCTACAATTGTAACTTTTTATTGTCTTAATAGAAAGTTCAATTTATTCCTTGGAAAAAAAAACTCATTGCCTCGTGTTTGATATTTTATCATTTGGAAATTATTTTATGAACGTTTTTTATTATAATCATGCTCATACTGGAATAAGATATTTTACAAATTATTTTCATTATAACCTTGGTAATCATGGTAAAGACAAATCTAGAATATTAATATAAATATGTATGATGGTTTGTAGAAAACATATGTTCTCATTTTTAACATATCAAAATATTTTGATATTGATACTTTTACAGACTGATTTTTTGATTATATGATGGTGCCATTTTTGTGAGGACTTTATGAATTTGCTTTGGCAAGAAATTTGTCCATTGCAGAGAATTTCACTCTCAAGCTTCACCACAAATATATCAAGGTGTGTTGATAAATATGTAAGGGAATCCATGCCAAATCGAGATACCAAGAAACCATGCCCCGGATCTCTTCTGAATCTAAACTACTCGGAACGTTGCTCTTCTATATCCTTAGTCCCTAGCTAGTTCTTTATAAATGCTTTTTATTATAATCTTTTGCAATAAATATTTTAACTGTAGTATGTAAATAGACGAGTCACACATTAAGTGACCGATGTTATTAGAAGTAATGCTTCTAAGTGTTTTAGGTTATTGTGAGTTTCTAAGTGTGATTCTAGAAATAGTTATTTCTCTATTTGTGTGAATTGTGTATAAGTCATAGATCCAGCTTATTCCGATCTTATCATCTAAAAATTAGCGATATACAACTATATATATATAATTTGTTATATGTTCAATAATACAAAATATCTTAGTTGTATTGTGTGCAATTGCTCCCTTACTCTTTTTGAAATTTCTAATAAATGTAAATGGGTTTGGATGGGGAGGGAGAAAAAGCTATAAAAAGGTAACAAGGTTGTGCTCCATCGTTACTAAGCTCTCTCATTTCTATCATGAAATTGCAGTCCTAGTCCACATCGGTCCGATCAGTTTCTCGTGATATTGTGAGGATACTGGTCAATGGCATGAGGACCGTTCTTTAATGTTTACTGTGCGTCTCTTGGTTAGTGTAGTATCGATGATTTTCTAAAGAGAATTGTGAAATATATTGTTGTTTGTAGTTTTTCACGGAGTCTTTATTTTTTATTGTTATATAATTTGGTCATATAACTTTATCTTTTATGTTTATAAATCATATCTCTTTTAAGATAGAAATGTGTTTAATGTTTTGGAAAATCGCTGAAGTATTCGAATTATGTAGCGTTATCGATTTAAATTTTTTCTTATAATTGAATTAATTTCTCGTAACTGAATTTCAATAAAAAAAATTACCAAAAAAATTTTACCTTAAAAAAATTATGCTTAAAAAACTAAAAGGTCAAGTGACCTCCAATTTATTATTAAAAAAATCTACAAATAGCAAGAAGTATAATATTTACTTCTCAAAATTGTCTATAAAATCTTTTTGGATTTTCTCAATCTTATTCCAAGAATTAAATTTCATAAATTCATGGAAGAGTTGAAATAACTAAAGTTTTGAGAGTGAAAATTTTCTTATGGACCTTAATAAGTTTTCCCATTATCAATGATTCTCTTATCAACAATGTAGTTACAATTAAATGGAAATTTTTTTTCCTTAATTTTGTTGAACATAAGTTTGATGTTCAATATTAATGGAAGATTCTTCATTTTTACATATATATTAGACTTTGAGTTGTTAGTGAAGATCGTAAATATTTTTTTTGCAAGAAAAACAATTTCGTCAACATATAAGAAAAGGATAATATTGAGCCAAACAATGTTCATATGGGTGCACCACTTCCCTTTTGAACTTTGCTCAAATTTATTGATATAAGTACCGAAGATGGTCTATGATCATTTAGCCTATGGCTGTCATGATTCACCAAAATAGATACTTGAATACTTAATTTCCTTATCTATATTTCATGTCACTTCAATTTTTACAAGTGACTTTGTATTCAAATGAAAAGAACTTAATGCAAGCAAATAACATCCACATGCAATATGACACAAATATTTATCTAAGCAACTATATATCCAAAAGAAAAGAGATCAACCCAAGTAAAGAAAAATCACATATAATATGACATAACGATTTATCCTAGAGAAATCAATGGAAAAACTCACTCAAGTGCATCAAAATGATTATTCACTCTACTCTGTTAAGTTTTCTTCTACTAGCATTAACTCATTATATAAATTCTAACTATTGTTTCTATTTGTAATGTACCCATCTCCTTCTATCTCCACATCCACATATTTTCTATATGTTTATCTCAACTATTTAACCCTTGAAGGCTCAAAAATCCCCTTCTCTACTAAGAAACCATCAAAAAACTCATCTTACCAAGGCGTGGTCCTTCAAATTTTCATTGGACCTATTTAAAGGCCCTTACTTTGGCATCTTTGAAAGAGACATTCAAACCCATCAAACCCTTTCCTCTTATTCTACCATCAATCCATCCATCCTATTTGAATGAATCTATTGGGATTGATTCAAAAATCATCATAATACTCACAAATGCCAAGGCCCTTCAAATAACCCATTAAACCTATTGGAAATATCACATTGAGCCCTTCCTAAATATGTTCCCAATGCATAAGAAAATATCATCTACCTTAATCAAGTTTTCCACTCAAATCAAAGGAAAGGCTATTAGGCCCTATCAAAATATCGCCAGTAGGCCCCTTTTCAAAATTAAACCATATGCATAGAACATATCCCACTTGAACTCTTCAAAATATCTCCCTTTTTAAAATGGTATCCATTGATTGAAAAGTCGTTAATCTCTTTTAGAACATATCTATTGACCAACTTTTAAATATCTTCCCAATAAACCATGGGCCCTCTTTGAAATATGGCCATCAATCCCTTTCAAAATATCTACCCAATAGGTTCTTGGGGATTTTCCAAATGTATTCTTTTGAATCTAACCAATAAAGCATTGGGCCTCTTTCAAACTTGATGCTTAGAAATTCAAAACAAATCCCATCGACTTCTTTCAAATATGTAGGCAATGTAAACAAAAGATGGTATCTACCCTTTTTCAATGTTTTTTCCAACTTTGAAACAAAGAGGATAAGGGCCAAAGACCTCATTCAAAGGAAACACTTTGAATACCACCAAGAAAGCTTAACCCATCAAGCCCTTTCAAAACATGCCACTAAGCACTTTCAAATGATTAGCCAAATTATCCATCAAGAATCTTATTTCTAAAATATGAGGTGCAAATACATACCACAACTTTATCTCAAAGTTGATACAAGTCAAGTGCTCAAAAAATTAGATAGGGGGACCATGGAAACCTTAACCACCCACTCCTCCTATCTATAAATGACCCTTAACCAAAGCTTACCACTACCTAAAAATCCTCAATAATACAACATCATTATCAACAATTACGCCTTGGCACCTACACATGCATCTTATAACTGTACAATATTGATCCCTCTCTTCTCCACCACAGTAAGCATAAGAAGTAGCATCAAGTTTTCCAAATGCATCAAAAGAGAGAAATTTCAATGAAGAAGAGTACTATGAAATAGACCAATGCTCTCCACTCCTCACATATATAATACAAGTATGTCATATGAATGAAATAAATGGAAGCATCTTTCCTCCCTTTGCTTATATGAGAGGTGACGGAGGCGAGCAATACAAAGTGGACCTAGTCCACTACAAGCAACCTAACACTACATAAAATATCCACACATGCCAAGTGCTACAACTCTAGGTGACACATGTTAAACTACAAGCCATGCATGTATGAAAGATAGAGTATAAGGTTGGACATTCCATAGTTCACTAATCCATTCAAATCACATCTCCCTAAAGAGATTTTGTTGGTACCCAAAAGCTATTAGAAAGAGGCAAGAAACCATTTTGCAAATTTTATGACTCTCATACCAATTTTCCTTCCTTGGTAATTGTCCCTTGAGTCCAATTTTGCATAATTATTTCTAACATCTCTAAGTGGTTCAAAATTTCTTCTACAACATTGTATCTTCCCTTGATTTTCCAATAGCACTAAAACCTTCAACTAGAGGTAGTACTTTCCATTCTTCTTCCCGATTCATTGAAGATAACTTGTAAAAGCACAAGTTCTCCACATTATTATCGAAATTGGATTTAGAACACAATCAAAGAACAAAATATACTAAAGATGATAGAAGATACAAACTCAAAGAAAGTATTAAAGTGAAACCATTGCAATCTACATACAATACAAAATGGCTAGAGTGGTGGTAGCTTATCTTGAAGAAGAGATGTGACAATTATGTCCTTCACAAACCATATAACTAGATATTGGAATTACAATCTATAACAATGAAAAACATAGTTAATATGAAAAAAGCTAAAATGTAAGTACCCTAATGTAGCTTGATTAGAAATAAGCGAGAAATCTAAACTAGATGAATATGACTTGTCCAGAAAGAGGGGGGCTTCTTGGGATTGTAAAGTTTCACTTGGTGCTCAATTATTGGTCTTATTTATATATTTAGAAATAAAATCAATTGACTAAGTCATTTCCCTAGTTGTTATGTGTAACTTTCTCAAAAATTGCATGGGAAGGCTTAGAAAAATACACTACAAAATCATGACCCAAAAACTACTAGTGTTGATACCATTTTTAAGGTGATATTATATGAAAACCTAGTTCATTCCCTCCTCCTTAAGTATAAACCATTGGAATTCAATCATGTTCCTATATCATGGCATAATTTCTAATTGGTTATTAACAATATTGGAAGTTCACCAACAAAGGGGGTCTCACCTGTATGAAGTCTCAACTAGATCTCACGTTGTTTGAAGTAGGAGCCCCAACCGGATAATATGTTTGTTCACCATTATTATTAGGAATTTTCCTTTGCTGCAATTATCAACATAAGGGATTATAGAAACTATCATTGAAACAAGCAAGTAAATTTACTTTCGCGAAAGGGAAAAGAGAGCGTGAGCATCTAGAAGAAAATAATAGTACTATCATAAAATAGACACACAAGAGCATGAGAGGATCATTAGCTAACCTAAAAAGTAGTTCACAACATAACAATGATCATAAAAGAAAGTAACAATGCACATTCAACAAGGCATATACTAAAGCCAACGAAATAGTTCATTTTCATTATGTATGTGTTAACATAAACATATGCCACAAATAATGAATGAATAGCCTCACAATAATTCATGACACATGCATGAAAGTGTGCTAGCTCCAAGAGCTTCATATATTAAGTGAAAGCCCCAAGATACACGATTACAATGATGTCACAATAATCCCAATAGTGGAACATTAAGTCATTACTTGCTTCTGCAAAGAAAGATCTTCTCTTTTATGCCAAGCTAAAGAAGCCAAGGTGTAAAAGTTCCCAAAAGTCCCCTCTCTTGAGATATGAGGGTGTATTTATAACAAAATGAGGTGACTCTCCACCTCCCATGTGATTCTTGGCCTTTCTTGTGACTCTTGAGCTCCTACTATGAATTTTCAAATCACTATGTGAACTTTGAGCTTTTACATGACTTTAGAACTTTCAAGTGACTTTTCACATTCCATGCAGGACCCTTGGGCATCCACACATTTTAAATTTTCTCATTTTTTGGAAATTACATAATTACATTTCGCAAGTGATGTGGGAAATTATATTGACACATATGAATTTTGTGGTGACACTTTGAGAAGCCATGACTTGGTGACAATGACATAAGACCTCATAGTGCATAAAGGTAAATACCTTCTCTTTCTTTTTTTCTTTTCAATTATTCATGATATATCAAACTTGTACTTCATCTTCACCCTCCAAAGGGTCTAAATCAGTGTTGAAACCTTCCAATTCAACATGAGTTTCCATCTCTTCATCATGATCCAAGATTCCTTTACGCTTGCATGATAACATATTTGTGTCTTGTCCTGATAGGTGTCCTCCTTGTGACCCCTACTTTCTAACCCTTTGACATCATCTTGTCATGGTACAACGATATAACCTAAAAATGAATTCACTCATGACAAGACAACATCAATCCTATAATCACATATTCTACCTATGCTTGCTCATATAATATATTGATTGTGATGGGATAGTGGGAAGGGGTTTTGAGAGAGAGAGAGAGAGACTAGGAATTGTGTAGTTGAGCTCAATAGTGACCAATGGATGACCTTCACTTTAAATACACAATGCATAATTAGGAGAGTCTTTTCAAGGTTCTATGTTGTGGGAGTTTCTAGGAGACAAGGGTGATGAGCTTGTGAACTGAGCACAATAGTGCAAATTGTTTTGGAAGAGGAGGTAGGGATTGAAATTAATATCCACAAGGACTAAGGGATGGACTCACTATCCACTGGAACTATGCAATGCATATTTTAGACAAGACAAGACAAGGCATTACACAGTGAGGGGTTTCTATCAATAGGAGTGATTGGACTAGCCACTATAACTGCACAATGCTCAGTGCTTGAGCTGAAGACTCTAGGATTGCACAGTTGAGGGCTACAATGGCCTAGAGATGGACCTACTATCCACTAGAACCATGAAATGTGAAGTAAAAGGCTAACTTGGTGAATGGATTGCATAGTTAACTAGTGTAATCATCAAAAGGGTAGGTCACTATACCTTGAGGATGCTCACTTCAC
Organism: Pinus taeda; assembly: GCA_000404065.3. Classification (NCBI taxonomy): domain Eukaryota; kingdom Viridiplantae; phylum Streptophyta; class Pinopsida; order Pinales; family Pinaceae; genus Pinus; species Pinus taeda. The sequence goes on from APFE031261320.1 coordinate 11,333, forward strand.
CATAAGAATGAGAGAGAATTTGTATTGCATAATTCTCTACAATGGTGATTAGGAGGAGGCCCCACTACCCACTAGAACTGCACAATGCACAATAGAGGCAAGTAGGAGTTAGTATTGGGTGTAGTGAGCAAGTGTAAGTAATAGATACTTGAGAGATTGTGCTTCAGGCTTACATAATGTGTTTGTGGAAGATGGTGCCCCTATTATGGTGTAGTGCATATTTTCTAGCCTAGAATATGCAATGCACTCATCTAGTATATGGGAGTTTAGGTATGAAAAATGTGAAGACAAGAGAAATCCCAATAATGACTAAGTTTTGGATCAATGGAATAAGAGAGAACACATGATATGAACAAGTTCCAAAAAATATTTGCACACGTATATACCATTAAAAAAAATCCAAGAGAATTCAAAACACGTAAAATCCACATGCAGACCTTGGAATGACAAAAAATCTACATTTATTTCTAAGTGCGACAATTGAAACGTAGCTTTGTGGCACTTATAATTCAAGTTACAACACAACTGTTGACTGCAACCAGAAAGTGCGCTAAGATGTGGGGAAGTGTTTAGGGCATATTCCTACAATTGATAGGATTAGTTAATGCATAAGAGTGCACTTTAAATTCCTCTAATGTTATGTCAAATTGACTTAACAAGATAAGTGAAGATAAGAAAAAGTGACACATGCAAAGAGTGGAAGCCTTCAAAATTAACACTTGCGATAGTAAGAATAAGTGAAAATGACACTTGAAAAAGCTAAAGAAATTGAAAGAGACATATGAAAAAACAAAAGAAAGAAAAAGAGACACTTGTGAAAGTGAAAGCAAGCAAAAATGACAGTGGAAAAAGTGAAAGTGACACTTATAAAAAAAAAAAGCATGCAAAAGTGATAGTTGAGAAAGCTCTCCTAAATGATAATATAGATGCAACTAAGAGTGAGATAATTCTCCTTATGCTTCAAAGTTCACATAGCTTGGAAGTAAAAACTGAATTGGAGAATTTCATTCTCATTGTGAACTAGAATTGTGCACTAACTATTAGTAAAGGTTGTCGAGGCATTGTCTTTATGAAATGTGCAGCCACTAACACAAAGTATTGCACAATCACTATCATCAGGAGTTGTCTAGTCACTACTGCTAAACATTGTGCAGACACTGTATCTAGGGAATGCGCATGCACTATATCCAAAGGTTGTGCAGTGCATGTTTTCTAGAGGTAGACATTTACTACTAGGCTTTCTAGAAAGAGATGTGCTTGTTAATGCATCAAAAGATAAGCATGTGCAAGAAAGTGACTTCGATAGTCAGAACCTTAAAAGAAGACTCAAAAAGTTAACAAAACATCAGCTGACCATGAAGTGACTATGATAAACTTGGAATGACAGATCATAAGATCACAAGGAGGCTCCAAAATTCAAGTCTAGGAAAAAAATTGGAGGGTGTTTGTCACAAACAATACTTGGCGACACATTGTAAGAACTCTAACTTATTTGTTTAGGTCTAGATTTATGCATTGAGTCTAGTATTTAAATAAGTATTGATTCACTATGTGGAGCACCTTAACTTCTCCACTTATCCCAGTTATAAATATAGTCTCTCTTATCCCCTATCTCGGCTAAACACATGTACAAGGGTTACCATATCTCCATTTTTTTAATCCAAGAGGAGTATAGTGTATATTCATGAGTTTAAAATGATTATAATTTTAGTTTCATATTTGATATTGATATGTTACCAATAGGTTTGTTCAGTACCATGGTAGAGTAACTAGAAGAACATAGGCATTACTTCGTTGCTAGCGAGCCTGTTCAGTACTCTATTGAACTTGATTGCTTGAATCACCTCTCTACGTAGGAAGTCTTTCTCTTCTTTCACTCTTTGTTTTTTTTGCAATATACTCATTGGAATTTTATAGACATTTATATTTCTATGGTGGAAGAAGGATCCCAAATTATTGAGAGAAAGTGAGGACATTATTGCTTCAGAGACTATTATATTCCTTTGAAATTAATGTGCTCACTCTTATTTTTCTTCTTTCCCTTCTTTACTCGATTGGATCAGCAAGAAAAGCACCATTCAATCGTAATATCGAGTTAAGTAATGGAGATATAAAATAAATATTGGCATCATGGTTGTAGAAATTTTGAATAATATGACACTTATTCACAGAGATTATCCTGATTATACACTATTTGCGAAATCATGCATAATACATAACCTCCTCTACGTTGATCATCAATTTTCAGTATTAAAGAAACGTCAAGCATGCGCACATTGAAGCATCAATCACACATATCAACACAGTATGTAACCGGCGAAAGCATGCAGTTGAAAACCCCTCAACTATCTGTATATTATATTGATTGAGAACATGTAACAATACATAGTACAATACTCCTCACAAGTACTCAGCACTATCTCCACCTGTTACACACAAACTAGCTCAGATCTGAATC
>APFE031261322.1:0-14507 GCA_000404065.3 Pinus taeda
ATATAGCCCCTTTTTGAATTTCCTAAATTTGACCATAAGAGTCATTCCAATGAGGCCACAATTTCACCCAAAATCCAACCTTGGTTGGCTGGAATCTGGTGGCTGGGCGTTGGTGAAATTGTTCCCTCCTTAAGCATGCCTAGTCACCCAAGTCAACCTTGAACTTTGATTGCCTCTAACTTTCACATACAAGATCAGTTTGACGAACTATTCACACCATTATGATCAGGACGATGAGATCTATGCTCTAGTCTTGGTTTGACAACATTATGATCATTTTGATTTTTGACCCTTTCTGAGTCCTCTGGGACTTCTGCCTGTGTCTAGAGCCACATGGATCAATCCTCCCCATTGAGGAGCTTTTGGTCCTCTAAAAGCATGCAAAAATAATCTGCAACTTCTCTGTACCTTGTCTGCATCACAAGCGTCCTGAAAAGGTCTTGCTTTCATCTCCTTCACCTTTGTTCTTTGGAGCCTTAAGTGATGAGCCGACACCTGCAACCTCTGCAACCTGTAGTACATTGTTTTGCAAATTACATGCTTGACTTTCATTACTAACTAATGACCCAAGCATCCCACACTTGCCATGAGTTTATAACACATACTCTATGGCCAAGTTTACATTGAAATGGAAACAATACCCCAGCTCCGAAAACAAGGGAAACATATCATTGTTTCTTCAACAAGTGATGGAAAACACATCATCACTGCAACACATGATTTACAACAATAAGGCCAAACACTATTTTTGCTTTTGGAAAGTGATGGAAACACGACATCACTTTCAGAGTTTATCATACAACACAAAATAAGACAAAACATTATTGTTGCTGAACAAGTGATGGAAAACACATCATCACTTATACATTTTGAAATGCAACAAATGACTTACAAAAGCACGACCATGACAAGACAACATATCTAGAAACCATTTTTCACTTATCAAGGTGAACGGGTCATCCCCCTGTGACAGTTTTGATTATCGAAAAACTATTTCATTTGGTTCATGCATCAACACTTTGTCTTTAAGGTGTTGTTCTGGATGGAGCCTCCAACATGTGGCTCTTTGATGGCCACTTATGTCACAATGACTGCAATAGGTCTTCTTCCTCTATATATTCTTAACATGTTTCTTTACTTGTTGTTGAGAGGGTCTTTCATGCCTCATCCTTTTGTGTGTTTCCATTCTTTTCCAACACTTAGAAAATGTATGGTTATGTAATCCACAAAAGGTACATGTCTTTTGATGCCATGTTTTACGTTCATCATTAAAACCATAATCATAATCGAAATGAACATTCGAATGTCAAGACTGGTTATACCTTTCCTTGTTGTCTCTGGTGTAAGTATGGCGATGAGAGATTGCCTCAACTCTTTCCCTACAATGGAAATTGCCATGGGATGATGGGGATGTGTTCCCATCATTCTCTTCCTTTGGCAATTTTAATTATGTTTTGGAAAAGTCTGACACCTTCGAGCATTCTCCCTCAGTGTATCTCAAGCCTACAAAATGAGGTCTCTATAAAACCTCCAATGGTTGAGTTATGGCTTCATTATTAACACCAAGTTCTTTTTCCTCCTTGTACCTCATCCTAGTAAGGAGCCTCATGTTTGTCCCTGTAATTGGGATCTCCAAATATCCAATAGAAATCATACTATGTGAGGATGAAACCAAAAGGAAATCAAAATCTTTTACCTCCTTTGTCAATTCAGAAAGAATTGATGAGGGCTTCTCATCATCTATTGCTGGTGGTTGGCTTGTTGTCTCGGCGCATTCCCCAACTTCCTTTCTGACATACCCAAGTCTTGTCTGACGGGGTAATTCTTCCACTTTGATGGGGTTGACAATGCCTTGTCCATTAATTCCTAAGCCTTTTCCTTCATACCCCCATTCTCTTCAATAGTTTGCAGCCAATTCCTATGGTATGATTTTAAAAAATAGTGAAATCATCTTCAAGACACATACATGAATTTAGAGAATTACGTTTTACCTCACATGGGTCACACTGCAGCTTTTCCAAGGCCTCGTCCTTTTCTTGTAGATGTCATAGCAAACTATGTTTCTCCTCTTTCTCTTCATGTAGAAGCATCTTCAATTCAACGTTCCTTATTTGAAGATTTTGGTTGTTGTGCTTCAGTTCTTCCAGGGCCTCTTCTGTGGCTTGAAACTGAAGCTGTAATCGTTCCTTTTCCTCTGTCTCTTTCTGTAGAGTTTCATACATTATTTCCACTGTTTTGGGAATTTTGAGCATGGTCTCGTACTAAGCTTTTTCATCCTCTGTCACTGCATGTTCCATTGTTCATGCTTGAAATTCACATCAACACAAAGACAACTCTGATACCACTTGATCCAGGTCCAGGTGTGACAAAGGACCCTTCCAAGACCTTTTACTTTCGTGATGTGTTAAATTGCATTTTTAAAAGAACATCAATGAATACATCTGCATGATGTAAAGAAGAGGAACATGACAATCATCAGCACATGAAAACATAAGATGTTGATAATGGAGTTTTTCCAGGAGGGACTACGCCTCAGCGCACCGTTGTGAAGATGGTGTAGGGCGCTACATTAAGTGTTGTCAATAGCGATGATGTACATAAGAGGTGATGTCACTGTCATACAAGGAAAATGCCCTCACACAGAAGTGGATCCAAGAGATGTTCCACTACAGGAACACTCAGTCAAAAGGCTCCTATTAGTATGACACAAAACTCATGCATGATGATCATCCCGCCAAGATGGCATAAAAGGGATCTCAATGCAAACATGCATGGTTAACCATGAGTATCCCATCAACATATGGCAAAGGGATCTCAAAACACAACATGACAAATCATGACAACGAGTACATCGCATAGATGATTCCACATCACATCAAGTAGGAATCATGAAAACGAGTAAGAATCAAGATCCCGCATCAAGCATCAAATAGGGATCTGTGCAACACAATGCATAGCAAAAGAGGTACATGAACACACTGCATATACCTCACATCCAAGGGCCATCTGAAGAATTGGATGTCAAACTATTGAAGCTAGCCGTACCATCAACCTCGCTGCATCGAATCTCATGGAAATGGTTGCCCGCACATGAATGTTAACACCTGCACTCCACTTAGAAAACTGGCCAAAAATGAAATGAGAAAATGGAAAATTTGAACACACCATTAGATTTGTGGTGTCAAATAGTGCAAAATCGACTGCCAAATTTCTGAATTATGAGAAAATGAAAATATGGGGCTTAAGGAATCTTTTAGATTCCCCTAGATTCCTTAAAGATTCCCTCATCTGGGTCCTCTGCAAATCATCTACTCAGAATAGGAAATTGACTACCCCATTGGGTTCGTGTTGCTGAGAGGTGTAAGATCAACATAAAATTTGTCCATTTTAGACACTGCAAAAATTTCACCCTCCTCGAAATTTTGCTCAATCATGGTTCCACGTGCATTAAGATTTAATTAAAAAATACCCTTTCTTGATTTCCATGCCCACTCCTGGTTCTTCCATGCTGCCTGCACTGGTCAAATGAAAACTTATATAATTTTTTTTAGCTGATTAATCAATAAGGTTGTTTAGGTGGATTGGTTAAGGAAACAAATTATGAGGAGGAGGTTGGGTGGTCAAACCTCGACCCCTCCATATTAATGCAAAACCTGTTTTATTAAAATTGCATCCTTTTATTTTTGGAGGTTGGGTCTGCCTTGGGTGGCCTGCCCCTTAACCCCCACATTTCCTTACATTTTTGGTGGCGTATTTAGTTTGTGGCCGTTGGAGTGTACGTGGGTTGGTTTTAATGCGGGTTCATTTGTTGTACATGGGGCCACCGCACGATGGCAGGATAGCCACATGGCTAGTGCGGGATCGATAACCGCTAGCCTCCCTTACTTAACATGGTAGCTATATATGTGTTGGAGTTTGGAGAGGCATGGGGTGGTGGGGGTGGTGGCCCACCACCCCCCTTTATATATAAATATATATATATATATATATAATATATTATATTATATATATATTTTTAATTTTTATAACATATAGCCCCTTTTTGAATTTTCGAAATTTTACTATAGGAGTCATTCTAATGAGGCCACAATTTCACCTGGAATCCAGCCTAGGTTGGCTAGAATCAAGTGATTGGGTTTTGGCGAAATTGTTCCCTCCTAAGCATGCCTAGTCACCCAAGTCAACCCTGAACTTTGACTGTCTCTAACTTTCACATGCGACCTCAGTTTGACGAACCATTCATACCATTATGATCAAGATGACAAGGTCTACACTCTAGTCTTGGTTGACGACATTCTAATCATTTTGATTTGTGACCCTTTCTGAGTCCTCCAGGACTTCCACTTGTGTCCGGAGCCACCTGGATCATCTCCAAAAGCCAACTTCTAGCTTGTGGATGGTAGTAAATATATAGGAGAGGATAGTAGTTTAGGAATTATTATCCATTTAACAATATAGGCTTGTGATCCACTCTTGATGGGAGGATGAGCTCAAGGGATAAGAGGTGAAATCTCCAAGGTAGGAAGAGATAGGATTCAAAGTTCTTATCCAAGGTCAATGGTTGTAACAACTTGTGGAAGATTGTAGAATAGGAAGCTTCAAGATCCTTTTTATTTTTCCCAAATTTCTAGAATAAGCACACTCCCAAAAAGGGACAACCTATTCTGATCTTAGCAGGTGTATAATTGAGTAACCTGTTGCTAAAAGTAGGTCCCTAAAGGGCCAAGGTGCGCTAGGCTTAAAAGCACTAGAATGAAGCAGTCAAAGTCATAAGCATGGGGATTTGAGAGAGTCATTCTTAGGGCTTTGTCTAGGGATGATGATAAGGTGATTATGGATGTTGATTGATCCAGTTTGTAGGCCTATTGATCAGATGTGAAAAACTTGCCTATAACTGATTTATCCGTAAAGTGAAAAGTCAGAAACAATGTTTGAAGACTGAAGTGCTTTAACCTGTGACAAGTTTGGATCTAGAAAAACTCGCTGTATCATCACATGTTACGATACATTTTCATCATGATATATTATGTGTTGAGGGAGGCATACCCATGCTCAACACATAAGCTAACATTACATGTATAATGATCAAGAAGACATTTCGATTGATGATGAAAGGTGGACCCATGATTAGATGATTGTATGTATGATCATAGCCATCATACATTGTGATCATGTATTAATCCTGAAATCGTAGCCTAGATGGATGGAAATAGATCCAGGGTCTTCTATCTCATACACTGGATCACCCGGTGTACGAGTCTAACCATGCAAATAAAGGAGTTGAAGTTGAACATGGAAGATACCATATGATTACTGGGCAATTATATAAGTCATTAACAGATGTGAGAGAAAATACTGATGATGTTAATGGCTCTCAAGGTACCACAATACAATTCATATGGTGTGAATCAATGAGTTTAAGTTGAACACCACACTAAATCTATTGGTCAAAGGACAATGATGTAAATTTGTCACTGAGAGCGAGGAAAATTGCCATTGATGTATGCATGCCTCAAGGTACTGAAGGGAGAGTTTCTAAGTCAACTTTTTGGATAATGAGATGATGTCAACAAGAAGTGACTTATCGCAGTAGGGCCGTGATGTGTCCCCCATCAATGACATGAAATGTGTATCATGATTCAAGACATAATGACTTTGATGTATAACTATTTTAGGAATGACAAACATGGAATGAAGGCTTAAGAGTATCATAGCAGATATCAACTAGATGAATTCTCTTGAACACATCATCGACACTTAATGAAGTTGGTAGCATTTACCCAAAACCAAAAAAGGAGGCTCTAAAATGGTGTGATGAACCAAAATACAAGAAGATATCCCAACCCAACAACCTTGAAGATGAAGTGGAAGAGTGTCGTGTTCAAGAGCAACTCACTACCATTAATGGGTAGAGTATCCCATTTTCCAAATTTTCCCAACCATTGTTGGTGAGTACCTCTTTAGTTTTTAAAAAGCTTGACAAGGATAACATATTCTCGATATGTAAGTTCATCCTTCAAATGAATCCCTTTGAGTATGTTTAAAGAACCCTTAGAAGGAGTGGTTCGGTCCCGTCATGTTTGACGAGTCCATTGTTGTTTGATGTTTTAATGAGTCTAATGAAGGTCTAACTCAACATTTTTTTTCATGTATAGATAGTTTGAGAAAGAAGCAAAAAAGAAAAACTCCAAAGGTTCCTTTTCATAGATAGTATCTTGATTCCAAAAAGGAAGAAAAAAATACTCATGAGAACCTCTTAGCCATTTTTGACTAAGCTATTCATTTTTTGTAAATAGTCTAGCTAATTCCAGAAAAGGGTTAAACTTATACTGGGTGGGTGTCTTTTCATTTACTTTAACGAGTTCGAAAAGACAAGTTATCGACAATATTTTCATATTTTGGAGTCTAAAAAGAGATGAAATAAGACTCCTCCTGGAGGAATGAGTGGTATAAAGTGTAGCAACTGGTTCATGTCATGATGGAACTACTCAAAACACGTAGAGATCAACAGGTTGTCTAATAATACCACTCATTGTAGCGGTTTCTCGAGAAAGGGTAAAACTAGCATTTGCACCAGATGTTGCAAAGGAAACACCGTAAGGCATAAATTGAAGAACACAAATACAATAAAATAATACTTTGATAAAGAATAAAAATATATTGAACACTCAAATCAATGCCCCATTAACTGGAACTACTTAGTAGACATATCTATCAACATTAGGATTATACACAACGATCAAGAAATTTCCCATATACAAACAACACCTTCCACAACAACCTTTTGTCACATCCACATTTTAAAAAATGCCTTGGAACATGATTGGAATCTCCCATATTGCCTTTTTCATTATGTAGATAAATCTTCCATATTGCTATTTTCATCATGAATATTGTTAGTTCATTGTTGTAAAGTGTTCGTGTGTTAAATTCAATGCTATAATTTGGACAAGCGAAAAACATTCTTCAATTAGCATAATATGCATTATTCTCTCACCGTGTATTTTTCAGTCAAAGAGCACAAGTAACAAATTAACATGTATTTTACCTTCATTATTTCATCACAAAGCCAAAAAATCTATGCCTTACCTATAAAGTAACAAAAGCATTTTGGAATAAGTTTTATATTTCAAGCTAATGTTTAACTTATAAAGCAACAAAAACTTCTTTTTGAAATAAATTCAATGGGTACAGTGCCGTTGATCTGGTGCTTGGGTTGTTTGATGGAAATCACCGAACGCAGGACCTTTCCCAACGTTAAATTTCCACAGAACTGGACCCCCCGCATTCTGTTGATCTGGATGCAAAATAATTTGGGCCGTAGATCTTGAGTCCTCCATTTACTCAGTATTTTGATCACCTTTCTCAGCTGATCATTTTATTCTGGCTATACACGACTCTCTGAAAAGATACATAGTTCGGAACTTACATGTTTCAGGGGCGAAGATTTCTCGCATGTACACAGAAAGTGTTTTTACAGCTTATGTGACCGTTTAAACCATTACAAGGACAGCTACCATAGAGGCTGCTTCATGGTTGACAATTTTTGTATAAGCGAACAAAAATAAACATGCTCTGTTTGACAATGAATATGAAGGTCCTTGGTCCGGTCGGAGTTACATACATGATCAACAATAACAAATTCAAGATTAGCTTCTAGCCAAGAAGTATCACGTCCATGTCTCCACCTTGCATTCCTTTTTCTTGGACTCACATGACATTTACATCCTCTTATAGTGATTTCTTCGCTCCTGATATTTGTGCCCCTTCAAGAAAAAGTCTGCATCGGATGAAAATTACATGTATCCTCACAAGAACAAGAGTTTTGACCAAGAAGCACGGACCCTTCCATACTGCCTGATTCCTTTGTGCTCTTTGAGACACCAAATTAGGCTACAACTGCAAGCACACGTGCTGCACATGAAGCAACTTGATCATGGACACTTTCGTATCTGTCAGAGCATCCATCAGCTTTCCAACAATTCATGACAAATTGCTTCACTAATAAATGGACTCTATGTATGCACTCAGAACAGCACCGGTAGACACACTGCACCTGAGAACTGGGCAAATTACCATCTTCTATTTTATTTGTCGCATCTACATTACCACCATTTGTGTCTGCTGAGGCACCATGTGATTGTAGAATGCCTATCTCAGAGTCATGAAAATGATGGTTGGTTGATAATGGCTCTGAGCATTTGAACTCTGACTGGATTTCATAACCATCAAATGGATCAGCCTTAGATACTGTTCCATTGATCATCCTGCAAAACCTAGCCGGCCTTGCCACAGTTGCCAAAGCTACACTAAAGTAATGGTAATGGTAGTAAGACATTGAGGTCCAACTGTGTTGAAGGGGCGAGTTGAATCAATAGCAATGATAATGACCCAAGTTCAAAAACCACCATGCTTTGTCCTTAGATAAAGCTAAGAAAAGATATCGAATGATTATAATATCCCTCAGGTAAAGGATGGCAATACTCATACATTCCCAAATTTGAGCCTGTAATTTCAAGTTGATAAGCATTGTTTCATTGCTTATGTATCAGTTTGTAATTTTCTTAAGTACATTGTGTTTCCTACTAGTTGATTCCATAAAAAAAATTACTTATCTGCAAGGAATTTTGATTATAATAAAGCCTACATATTTTGCATTTTGAAGCATGTCTTTACTGCAATATGTAAATCCTGCATATTTTTCACTTTGAAGCATGTCTTTACTGCAATATGTATATTATATGTTGAATCTATTTTCATTACAACATTGTATGGAACTACAGATTGTATTTTTTATATCCTGTGATTTAAATACTTCAAGTTGTTTCATTCAAAATATCTGAGAAAGTATTCAATTTCAGTTTCCTTTCCTGCAACACTGAGTGAACAAAGCTTGGACTATCCTTGAACAAATTGTGTGGGTTGTATAGTTCCCTGGTGAATAATTTGGCAGAAAGTTATATTTTCTTACAAATTCCTTTGTCTTACACATTTTGATAAAAAATCCATTGGTGCACTGTGTGAGCCCCTTTAACAACATGTTATGTAGTTTAAAACATTTGGTCTCTAATTCAAACTTGTCTTGCCTATATCGAACTGGAAGATTCCAAAAGACATACAAGGGTGAATCTAGGGGGAATCGGAGGAATAAAGAAGCATCAAGTTCAGGTATTTTTTTATCAAGAAGGCCCTTCATCACCTTTGATTATCCAAAATCAATATTTTCAAGTTTAAACTCCAGAAAGAGAAACTCTTTCTTTGTCTCAAAGGAATTAAAAACATCTCAAAGAATGTAAAGGCCACCGCTATTAGCAACACCGTTGATCTTGTGGTCCAACAAATTTGTTTAGAAATATGGTCAAGGAGATCCTTAGAAATAAGGTTAATAATTATCCAAACTCTCTTGTGAAGTTTTTGTTGTTTCAGTCAGAGCAGCAACCTTCTTCCTATTTAGAGCTTCGATCATCACTTTACTAAATGCAGTAAGCACTCCCAAGTAAGTAGCTTCAACCTCTTTTTCATCCACTTTTACTACACATAAAATTCGAAAGATATATCATGATAATCATCCTCACTTGCCATGGGCAAAAAACAAGACAAAAAAGGTCTCTCTACTGTAGTGGTCAAGGACAACTAATTAAATGAAATGTTGGTTGTTTCAGATCTCTGCATTTGCTTGTTTTCTGGATCTTGTTTGAAAATGTGATGTCTCTGCATGGAACCAAGGCAACTATCATTGGATTATTAGAAGTTGGTCGTGTCAATGAATGGGTTGTGACAGAAAAGCTTGGAGACGCCATTGAAATTTGCTACTTCTCTCTCTATTTGGTCCCAATCTCAGTCTTGTTTATCAACACCAAATACTCAAAAAATTCTCGATGTCTCCTTTTGCCACATTGCTCAACTCATTTGGTCCTTCACTTGTTTCGTGGGGTGGTGGTTTTTTGGTTCCTGTAGCACTCTAGTCCCTCCAACTACAACATTCCAGCTTTCAAATATATGATGCAAGGCCCCTCCCAATGGCCCCATCACTAAAGACCAAGGATACTTCACTTTGAAGCAACAAATTACTCAGCAAATAAATCGCTTAAGCCATCAAAGGAATAGCCAAATTACAGTCTGAAGAGAAATATTGGGAATTGAGCTTATCCTTTAGACCTTGGTTAAAGCATTGCATGGCTAATTTCATGTCTCCAGGGACACGGTCACTGGGGTAGTGGAAGCTAAAGAGGACTCTGTTCTACAAATCTTGGGGTGAAGCTTTCTCGCATGTACACAGAAAGTGCTTTTACAGCTTATGCGACCGTTTAAACCATTACAAGGACAGCTACCATAGAGGTTGCTTCATGGTTGACAATTTTTGTATAAGCGAACAAAAATAAACATGCTCTGTTTGACAATGAATATGAAGGTCCTCGGTCCGGTCGGAGTTACATACATGATCAACAATATCAAATTCAAGATTAGCTTCTAGCCAAGAAGTATCACGTCCATGTCTCCACCTTGCATTCCTTTTTCTTGGACTCGCATGACATTTACATCCTCTTATAGTGATTTCTTCGCTCCTAATATTTGTGCCCCCTCAAGAAAAAGTCTGCATCGGATGAAAATTACATGTATCCTCACAAGAACAAGAGTTTTGACCAAGAAGCACAGACCCTTCCATACTGCCTGATTCCTTTGTGCTCTTTGAGACACCAAATTAGGCTACAACTGCAAGCACACGTGCTGCACATGAAGCAACTTGATCATGGACACTTTCGTATCTGTCAGAGCATCCATCAGCTTTCCAACAATTCATGACAAATTGCTTCACTAATAAATGGACTCTATGTATGCACTCAGAACAGCACCGGTAGACACACTGCACCTGAGAACTGGGCAAATTACCATCTTCTATTTTATTTGTCGCATCTACATTACCACCATTTGTGTCTGCTGAGGCACCATGTGATTGTAGAATGCGTATATCAGAGTCATGAAAATGATGGTTGGTTGATAATGTCTCTGAGAATTTGAACTCTGACTGGATTTCATAACCATCAAATGGATCAGCCTTAGATACTGTTCTATTGATCATCCTGCAAAACCTAGCCGGCCTTGCCACAGTTGCTTCCTGAGTAGATTTTTCAATAGTGTCACCTGAGTCCACATTATTCTGGGCTACAGAGGCTCCGTGCAAAGAAAATTTGCTGGGGTGACAAACTGGGGGAAAGATCGGCCGACAACATTCCCACAAAACAGCATTGTTTGCTAACAGAGATCTTGGAATTTATATCTCTGTCCCAATAATGCTTGTAGCAGGACCATAAATACCAGGTTTAAAAACATTTGGGCTTGAAGTGTTGCCAAAAATAACCTTTTTCGTTATTTAAATAAGAAACTGGAAAAGGATCAGAGGTTGCTTGAACATACAATTCCCCACGACCAACAATGTTAATATCAGTAAGCCCTTGGGAGCTTAACTCTGACCTTTCCTCGCACATGAAGAAGGATCCACTACAGGAATACAGCTATGTTTCCAAGCTCTGTGTGGCATATGCCCAAATGTTAACCATGTCCTCCAGAGAAGTTGCTTGTGCTAATAGAGGGAAAATTTGGCATTTATCTTTTCCATTTTGAATCTTCTTTTTTATTTTTTTAACTAAAAGCTCCAAAACCTTTATTATATCACGTGAAACTTCGTTCCCAGTATTGTATAAACCCTTGAAGGCAAGCAAGCCCATATCAACCAAACCTCTCACTGCAGAAGTGACCGGCATACCTTTATGTTCAGTACTGTTGTCCCCTGATGCAACTTGTGTTGAGCTGTTTGTATCAAGAACACAAAAATTAATTGGCCAACGCTTCCATGGGCCATCCGTGGTTGCACAGGGACCTTCATTCAACTTTTGTGTGACCCAACAAAGTTCAGCGAACTGTATACAGTGGAGAAGTTGGTAACCACAAGCTGCAATTGCTAGCTACATGGCTGTTGTTCCTTTTCCAGTTCCCCGGTGAGAAGGCTTTTGCAGCATTTGGCTTTGGCCATTGTTGCTTCTAATCATGTCTATCTTTCAGATTTAAATGTTCCAACTCAATGTTCGATAGAATAGTGTAATCCTTAGCACCTATTGAATAACATTGACTTCCTTTATGAAAACCACCAACATCATCCTCAGAACAGATATTCTTTGGTTCATCCAGTGAGGCATATTCCCTCTCAATACATGTCTTGGAAGGACAGTTTATTATATTTTTCCCAGCTCCTTCATCCAGCTTTCCACAAGACGAAGCAGTTTTAAATTTCCTCAGCGATATAGCAACACCATGAGATATGTCATGAATAAATCGAATGTATCTTCTCATTAAAGCCTTTGTTATATTCTTAGCAGATTGATCAAATAAACACTTATAATCTGAGGTAGAAGGTCGTTGCACAGAAAAGCAAGGTACATTCTTTTTGGATGCAAGTGAAGATACATCAGCGTCTTGGTTCATGAAGAAATTTCTTATCTGAAAGGGAAAAGCAGTCCCTGGTAGCTTACAAGTAGCCAGAAATACCAACGGCACATCCGCAGGTATTGAATCCACTTGCTGAAGCAGTATATCCATGCTCGAGATCCAGCACTTTGGCCTGCACCTCCTTGATTCTCAGAAATCTCATTAACCTTTTCCACTGCCCAAACCTCAATTTTAGGCATATAAATAACATATGGACCAATATTTATCCAAATTCGTAGTATATGGGTTAGGCCTTGAATTATGTCTCCATGTCCTTCCTGCAACTGTACCCATTGTCCACAGAGACCGAGATTTCCCATGAATGCTCCACTCCTATGTCTTCTGAAAATCCCGCCTTTGGGAACTTCCCCCTTCAACTTATTGAAAGAGAAGTTCAAATGGTGAAGCATTTTAAGGTTTTCTAGGGACATAGGTATTGTGCATGACAAATTGTTTTCGGAGAAATCCAAGTCCTCCAAAGATCCCAGTTTCCCAAGTGAATCTGGAATTGGGCCATCAAATGAATTCCACGGCAGATTGAGATAGTGTACTTCTGTGCAACTTTCAAGTTCGCTTGGAACAGAACCAGTTAATCGTTGACAGCAACATTTATTTCTTGAACCATGGTCATCTTGCTAATCTCAAGAGGCAGGGGGCCTTCTAATAAATTGCTGGACAAGTTGAAGAAGAATTGCAAATTTGGAAGACCTGCAACTGTTCGTGGTATATTTCCATTAAACGTGTTGTGAGACAAGTCCAACACGTCCAATCTCAGGCAATCTCCTATATTCGGGGATGTGTTTCCAGATAATTTGTTTTGATCAAGGTAGAGGTCTCTCAGCTGTTTCAGTTGACCCAAAGAGTGAGGAATTTGCCCAGAGAGCTTGTTTTGGCTCAGAGATAAGAGTCCTAATCTTTGTATGCCGCCAATTTCCGTTGGGATACTTCCTCGGAACTTGTTTTTGTCCAAATACAATCTTTCCAACTTTTGAAGTCTGCCCAGTGTTGAAGGAATGGATCCATTGAAGATATTCCACTCTAAATTAAGATATGTCAGATTAGCCAGTTTGCCAATCTCTGGTGGTATTTTTCCACCTATTTCATTGTGGCTGAAATCGAACACAGAAAGTCGGGAAAGCTGTTGAATGGAAGAGGGTATAGTGCCAGTAAGATGATTTTCACCTATGTGTATCTGTTCAAGGAAGGAGCAATTAGTTAGAGCAGTAAGAATAGGTAATGTCGTGCTGCTCCCATTATGCTTGATGGAAAAGGAATCCAATGTATTTTGCAAATGTCTCCTCCAGGACAAGGATGATTTTAGGTGTTGGTTCAAAGAACATTGTTGGGAGTTTTAAAGAGGTGATGAAAGAACAAGGCTGGAAAGGGCTGTGGGCTGGCAATGGCATTAATCTACTTCGGATAGTTCCTACCCAAGCAATTGAGCTTTGCACATTTGAATCTACAAAACGATTTTTAACATTTGTCCAAGACCAATGGGAGAAGAATGGATGTCCCCGAGTTCAAATTGTTGGGCAGACTCTAGATTTGCCAGTATCCTGGATTTCCCCAGTTGCTATAAGTGGTGCTGCTGCAGGCGTCGCTGGCACATTGTCTTGCTATCCTTTGGAGGTCTTGAAGGTAGTTTTTTTTGCTTCTGTAACTAGTAATGTTTTTATACAACTTTCTAGAAAGGTGCTTGAAATAGATATTCTACTAAGGATCCAAGTCACATTTCTAGATATATTGCATACTCAAGCAGGAATTTCTTTGGCAATCTGTGAGTCAACTCAGTAAAGGTAATTTCTTTCTTATCTTGCAAATCAGGACCGTTTCACTGTGCATCCTGAGTGTATCATAGCATCAGGCACGCTCTAAGGAAAATATCACAGGAAGAAGGTCCATGAGCATTATATGCAGGCCTTGTACCCACTATAATTGGTATGGTTCCCTACAGTACATCTTATTATTTTGTACATGAGTCAACAAAGAGAGCATATTGCAGATCATGCAACAAGAAGTCTCTG
>APFE031261329.1:0-16490 GCA_000404065.3 Pinus taeda
TATATATTTCACGCTATATACCAATTTATATATATATATACGCTGACATACGTCATATATTTCACGCTATATACCAATTTATATATATATACGCTGACATACGTTATATATTTCACCCTATATACCAATTTATATATATATACGCTGATCGTCACGTCTGCTTGTGGGGTCACCTCCGGCGGCAATTTCAGCGGACCGTTCGATAGACAATTCTTATGCGGATAACACAGTATGAGCCAACAGCGGACGGGAAGGCGGCAAGGTGACGGGTGGATAGCCGATGGATAGCGAACGGGAATGACGGAGGGCTGAAATGTTTTGACCGTGGTTGAAAATGTTGTTACCAAGAATTTAAAGGCGAACGTTTGCAGCAATCCCGGAACTGTTATCAGTGGTGACCGAACTGTGGTGACCGAACGGTTCGAGTTTTTCAATGATCGAACTGTGGTAACTAAACAATGGTTCGAGTTTTTGAATTTGACGGAACTGGTGGCAGCGAAAAGGATTACACGGAACTGATGCAGATGATAGCGTGTGTATGTATCGGATGTGGTGTGGATTGAAGATTGGACAGTGGCAATGGGATATGCGGAAACGTACAGAGCAGCGGCTAGTGCGTGCAGAACAGTAGAGTCAGCGGATGTACAGCGGTCCAGCGGGAGAACCGAACCTGCTCTGATACCAATGGAGCATAAAAACTTCTGGATAACAGAGATATATATATATATATAAATACTTTATTAAAAATGAATAGATAGATGATGTCTGATTACAATGGGGCTCCTGGCTTAAATACCGCCATGGACACCCTTTGGGAAAGGGCATGATCTTATGATCGTGCCCTTTCGCCTAACTAAACCTAAATTAAATAATAAACCTAATATTAACTATTTTTTTCATAACTTTCCCTGTTGAGTCTTCAACGACCGAAATTAAGTCTCTAATCAATGGCTAAGATTAAAACATGACTTGATTCATCTTTTAGATCATTCTCATCCATATTTTGATTAATACCCATTAATATTTTAATTTCCCTAAGTTTAGACTTAGGAACTCCATTAAAAATATTAATTATTTTAATAAAATACAATTCGGATGGAATTTCACCAAACGGTTTCTGGGTTCTTTAGAACTCATGTGCCTTAGCCTCTCCACCAATTTTTGAGGCTAGAAAACTTCCAATGCTACCAAAAACTAACACCAACGAGTTATTACACTAAAGTGTTCCGTCAAGTATTCCTCTCGGAATGCCACCTTAAGCGTAAGTAATTGAGTTAGGCACAATAATAACCCCGTTTTACGAGAATTATCAGAATGCAATGGAACAAGAAGCAAGCTGTGCTGAATCAATCCTGATGATGGAATATGTCAAGTGAACTCCCCCAAACCCCATAAAACATCTCCAAAAGCCCCTGGCCTGCTGATGATGTAACCCTGCACTTGTGACCTATCTACCTCCAACCCTGAAAGTCCATTCTAACCATGCCATAAGGAACACCGGAAAAAGGAACATCACATGATGCCATTGTGTCATTCTTTGTCATCTTGTTGTTATGAAGATGACCTCTTATATTGATGGATTGATTCACATTATTGATGGTATACAACAATCCAATGATATAATCATATATAGCCTTAGCAGACTTATGTTCATAGGGAATCAAATGATCCCAAACAGAATCCAATAGAATGCTTCTTGGAAAATATCTTCATGATATGTCTCCTTTCTTGTTTGATCAGATGGTTCAATAACTTTACCTGTGAAAATTCCCAAGACTTTGTTCCTTTCAAGAATGATTTCAACCCTTGCTTTCCAAGCCCTGTAGTTAGTGGCTCCTTCAAGCTTGCTTTCAATCTTCATGAATGAGGAATTCATGATGAAAATATAGGACAAAACCCAAAAACCTTTCAAATGCTCTTTAAGATGCTTTTCAAGTGTTCTTTAAGTGCTCTCAAGATAATATCTCTGTTCTTTTCCTTCACCAAAGCTCTGATACCATGTTGAAATTCTAATGATGCAATGACTAGAATAGTTTTTTCACAATTGATAACTACTTCTATTGATACAAGCAATTCCTTCATTATCCTTTAATCAACAAGTAGCTATACATGAAAATCTTCAAGACTTCAACCATTAATTCTTCAACAAGAGCAGTAAATAGAGATCTCAGTAGACAATGAACAATAGACAATAAACAAGAGACAAGAGACGCCAAGATTAGGCTCACAACCAGGGCAAAACCCACTAGTGGAAAACCAAATTTTTTTCCTTATGAGAGAGATTCTGTCCATCAATTGTACATCAGAATGTTCCAACAAATCCAAAATAGTCAACAATGCAATACCAATCAAAGTCTGCTCATAGAAGGAGAAGAATTCCACTTCTGTCCAATGAGTAAGGTTTGCACAAAGAGGCCGAAATTTAGGCCTGTAGTCACTATGATAGGAGGTCAAAATTCTAACTGTGGTCACTGCAAATGGTGCCAACGAACTGTCCAAAAAATTCTGCCCAAAACCCTTGGTCAACTTCAGAAGTATGTCACATAAAAGGAGCAAGCTTCTTTGTAGTTTTTAGCCTCAAGGAGTCAACATAACAAAAGGTAAGATGATCCCAAAAACACCCAAGTCACTGTAGTGAACAAGCCTTTTGAAGGAGATACAAATTGCAGTAAAGAAAAAAAAACCCTTTTATCCTCTTTGCATGTGTGGATATGCTCTGAAATAAAAGACCAAACTTGTGTGTGATTGCATTGGCGAAATAAGAACCAAAGAGTACTTGTATATAGGCGTTATGTGAGGGCTTATTAGCCCTAATGGGGCCAACATGATGACCTTCTTGGAGCTGACTTGTAGGGCTTAGTTGGGCTGACTTGTAGGTGTCAAAAATGCATTTCTTCTCCATGTTTACAATGAAAAATGTCGACCATAGCTACATTATATTTCAACATATTGTTGTAACGACATTGCTAAAAACATGGATGGAGGTGAGCAGGATGGTCAACTCTCTTACGAGAGCAAGCAACTAGGTCATCGAGATAAGTGTCTAGTTTGTGCTTGATGTCGTGAAGGCATAGGACATGTGTTAATTTTAGGTATCTTCTATGTTGAGAGCAAATTTACTTCAATTTTCCATATTAGCTTAATATCAATTCCAGATTTGTAATCACGTTTAGCATGATAGTAAAATGCAGATAGAACATAAACATAAATCGCCGAAAACAAGCCAAGACAAGAGGATACAAGATGTGGCGCTAGCCAGGGACAAACTCCATTGTGGGGAAACCCTTGATCAATTTTTCTTATATGTTCTTCAATAGTTCAGCAGAGAGACAGATAGTACATATAAATCAGAAGTCAACACTTCGACTTGACAATATACGAGCAGAGATCTTCACCATGAAGATAACATAATGAGGTAGTTGATTTGATCTCAGTTGAAAGCATATTGCTTCAACTGAACCTCCAAGGTGACTCCATCTCCATGCTGCACCCATCACTGTGCTGCACCTCATCATCATGCTGCACTTGACACTGTGCTGCACCCAATCACTGAGCTGCTCTCATCACTGAGCAGTACCTCATCATCATGTTGTACCCATCATCAACAAGCTGCTGCAATACCATGCTGTACCATTCTGCTGCACTGTACTGCATCCATGCTGCCCACAATAGTCACTGCATTTATCATGCTGCATCCATCCAAGTATGCTGCATCTAAACATACTGTCAATACAACCATGCTGATGTTGACAATACAACCCTGCTGCATCTTATTACATCACGTGCTGCACGATACTGTGTTGCACCAGAATGTCCATTGTGCTGCACTGTACTTCCATTGTGTTCAGTCCTCTATGCTATTGGCTATGGCCTGCAGCCTAACCCAACAACAAGGTTGAGTTATCTTTACCCTTGAACAACAGTGTCTTCCTCTTATTGCTGCACAGTCATGAGGGCTGAGACAGGCCTCTCAGTGGACTGTGTTATGCCCCTTATTTCTCTGCTTTTATGACACCACTAGGACAGTGTTTAGGCAGCATCTGGTTACACTCTTTGACAGGCAGCGTGTAGATATTTTATGGACACCGTTTAGGTCTTCACCATGACTGTGTTTAGATCTTCACCATGACTGCATTTTAGGACAACTTCACCATGACTGCGTTTTAGGGCAGCTTCACCATGGCAGCGTTTTAGAACAGCTTCACCATGACTGCGTTTTAGGGCAGCTTCACGATGACAGCGTTTTAGAACAATTTCACCATGACTGCGTTTTAGGGCAGCTTCACCATGACAGCGTTTTAGAACAGCTTCACCATTACTGCGTTTTAGGGCAGCTTCACCATGACAGAGTTTTAGGGTAGCTTCACCATGACAACGTTTTAGAGCAACTTTACCATGACAGCGTTTTAGGTGGCATCTTCATTAGGCAGTGTAGCTCCTTCTTACCCATGACAACAACTAGGTCTAGGGCATCTCCTTAACTCCCTTGAGACCTGCGGCTAGGACATTCTGCCTTCATGACTGTGTTTAGGGCATCATTAGGCCAGCAGTTAGGGCTTGCTTCATACCAGAGTTTAGCCTTCTCCATGATAGCATAGAGCCTTCCCCTTTAGGGCAGCATTGTCTCTTAGGATCTCTCCTCCCACCAAAACCCAAAGACAAGTGGAGAGGAAGAGATTACAAGAAGAGTGTGTGTGCAAATGACTAGCAAGCCACCTCTTTTTATATTAAAACGTTGAGCACAAGTGCGTGTAATTTGGTCACTGGCCGACCTTGACGAATTGTCCCATAACACAAATAAATTCATATCTCCATGAATACTTATCGGAATCGGATGATCTTTAGATCAATCCTACCCCTCTCAACGAGAGGAATCCAAGAAAAATATCAGTTGCCATGAATAAGTATACCCACATGGAGTTTGGCCCTAGTTTCCAATTTTAACAACATGGCCCATTGAAAAGTGGCTTCAACATTTTTGAGATCAAAAGGCATCTTATTGTATGCAAACATGCCCCAACGGCATATAAAGGCTGTCTTATGTTGATCCTTGGGACAGATTTCTATTTGATTATACCCCAAAAATCCTTCCATGAAAGAGAATATCTCTCTTTCTGCACACTCGTTAATAATGTGATCAATGAATGGTGTGGTGAAGTTGTCCTTCAGGAAGCCTTATTTAAGTCATGAAAGTCCAAGAATAGCCTAATGGTCCCTTGCTTTTTATCGACTGGAGCATGATTTGATACCCATTTTGTAAGAGGAATCAGGTAGATAAACCCTACGTTTAATAGTTTTTCTACCTCTGCCTTTATTGTGGTAGCCTTTCTAGGGTTGATCAGTCAAAGCTTCTGTCGAATAGGATTTGCAGTTTTGTAATTCTTGATCTCATGCTATACAATTCTAGGATCAATTCTTGGCATTTCTCCATTAGTTCAGTAAAAACACAAACTTATTCAACAAAACAATCTTCTCCAATAAAGACATTTTCTACAACCTTGAGGTTTTCGGAAATGTTGATCAAAATAGTTTAGAAAAATTTTCCATGTTCACTTGGCATATATAGAAGGTGACACCAAGGGGTTCACAGGCTGATCTTCATTTTTAAATGTGATTGAATGGAACATTGTTTTCTGCCCTAAGTAACTATGGGATCAAATAAGAACAATGGTGCAAATCTTCCCATGGCCTTTCAGGAGTGCCTCATCAGATGGAAAAATAGTGTTGAGAACTAGCTGAATGCTTAGCAATTTTGCCGTCAATTGATTTGAAGACAATATATAACTTATATAAGGCAACAATTTAGATCTTAATGGCAAATGGAAGTATAGAATATGAAGTGGTACTCTTTAGTGATGCCAAACACTAAAATCTATAAATTTTGGAAAATTGTACAAACCAGTTTTGATAATATCAGCGATATTTTCGGCAAAATGATATATCTCCGAGTAAATATCGCGATATTTTCCCATTTTGAAAATATCATGATATTTTCAAAATATCGGCAAAATATGGCCATATTTTGAAAATATTAGCTATGTTTAAAAATCTGAAAAAATTGATTTTTTTGCTTGCTGATAGTTGCCGATATTTTCGCCGATATTGCCAATAAGATGTGTTTTCTGGACCCTCGCCGATATTTTCCCAATACCGATATTATCAACGTTGGTACAAACTATGACTATGGTAATATGTTTAATTATATATTTGTGTGAAATTTTCATAAATTGACTCACAGCGAAATCATAACATATTAAATGTGCATTCATTTCATTGAAGGTTGCAATTTTATTGCACAATTTTTTGTATGTAAAGAAACTTCATAATCCTATTCACTGAAACTAGAAATCAAATCAAGAAGTTTCTCATCTTGTGAATCATGGCTAGATCTTTTAAGATTCAGAAAATTTAGAGGAGAAAATAGAAACTGCTCCCTTGACATCTTGGTTCTAACGATCATTTAGTTAGAATATATGGTTGACAAGAAACATTAAATAGCTACTAAAGTGCTCCCTTGAAATCTTGGTTCTGACGATCGTTTAGTTAGAATCTATTTTTTATCTTTCAATACAAAATGATGAATAGGGTCACACATGCTACAGAATGAAATTGCATTCAAGATTCCTATAACTACTGCTAAGTGGTTTGTTTGTTCAACTGTAGGCGGATAGCCTCTCTGGGTTTCATGCCAATACTCATATCCCAGTGGTTATTGGATCTCAAATGAGATATGAAATAACAGGTGACCCTTTATATAAGGTAATTAGAATTAGACCTCTTTGTAAACTTTCATGTGTGCTATTTGCTAAACCATGGTGTAATAATATAGAAAATGTTCACTTATTTATAAATGCACAAAGATTTAGCGAAAAAATTCGTCATGATTTATTATTTCTTTGTATGCAAATGAAGTTTATTATGGATTGTCGAGCTATAGATTAAGTCCAAGATATGGATTGCTTATTTGGCTTGTGAAATTTTTTGTGATCAATTTTGGTTAATATTCTACATTTGCTTTTTAACTATTTGATGCATTTCTTTATCATTTTATGAATGAAATAAATGCTTCAAATATAAAATTGTTTAAAAAATATATCAGACTGATGAAGGAATAATCAAGAGATTATATTGATAAAATTATAGTTGTTATTCTGATATGAGCTAGGATTAACTTGCATGGATCTTATATGTAATTAAATGGTTCGTTGAGAGAAAAATGTCTTGCATGTTAGTTATCCGGTGTTACTTGTCTTGGTCAATGTTATTAAGGTTCGACTACAATGCAATATTTAAAACTGAAGTTAATCGCTTGCCTTTGACAAAATCGCTATGCACCAGGTCTTCATCCTTCAATCCATTTTTAGTAGGCTAGTTATTGAACTCTTAATGTCTACTTCTACTCAAATGGCTTTTGTCAAAACTATTGAACATGTCTTGTTTTAGAGTTTTTATGTGCTAGGGTTGAGCTAGAGCTTTTTTGGTTCTTCCTAGCTAGAGTTTTGGAGGGCTAGTGGATTTTACTAGTGCTGTGAGACGACCATGGTATGTACATGAATTTCATCTTATGAAAATTTAATGAAGCTTATCGTGGTCCAATACTTGTGTAAATTGCAGATTGATTTTCAACAATCTATGTTTTCCATGGTTTGTAATTTCCAGCTATCTATATTCTGCTGATCTGATATAAGTAAAAGGTATTATGTTAAGTGATTTAACTTCGTAATTATTGGACTCTCTTTCTGGTGTGTTTACAGTTGTAAATAAGTGTTTTCAAAGCTGGTTTATGCATGTTGAGATTATCTTAGAGGGTTGAAACTTATCAGAGCACTTTGGTATCTTTTTGCTTCGATTGCCTAGAAGTTGGGTGTTGTTAATATGTGAAATATTGTCTGCTACTACTGTTTTTTTTATATTGCACAACATCCCTAAGTCTGAGAGTAGGGTTAAGATATAGGCAACAGGATAGAGCTAAATTTTTTGTTTCACATTAAAACCTCGAATCACATGAATTTTTACAACCCTTAGGGTACACATTTCCAAGCCTATAACAGATCTGAAATAACTTTTTTGCAGCAGATTTTGCAGCGTGATCTTTCCCTGTTCTCTTCTATATGTGTGTTAAATCACTTAACAGTTCCCATCCATGTCCACATTTGTCCATTGGGTCCACAAGGTGTTAGCCTCCCCTTTCCCTTGTCCACACTTTGGGTTGGGCTTGGAACAATGCCTTGGAGGTTGATGCAGCTAAAAAGAAAGTTAAAAGCATAATTTGGCCACTTACAACAGGAAATGTACCACAAAATGCAAAAGATAGTTAGGACATAACAATTTAGCACATAGGAAAAAGCCAAACATGAGCTCTAGGCCTCTAACCCCTGTCATTATGGCCATCACCCTGGTTCCTACGGCCCCTATGAGTGCCCCCTGCATCATTTAGGAACCCATGATTGTCCCAAGCCCAGGTGGGCGATGAACTTCCCAATCTTAAGGGGGTGATCATTGTTTTATCATACACATCATGCTCTCATACCTTGGAGCCCCAGCTAGTAAAAGAAAGAAAAATAAATGAAAGGAATAAGGCATATGGAGAAGGGAGGAAAAACAAAGGACAAGGTACTTCATGTACCCCAATTTCTCCCTTATACATTCACATACCCAATGTGTGGACTTCCCTCATTATAGCTACCCTTGTACCATGGCATGTGGCTTGGAGCCTGCCATATTGCCCCACTCCATTCCATCTTATTTCACATACCACCTATCATTTCACGGATATACCGTGGACCTGTCACTCCCTTAGAGGTTGAAACCACCTAATAGGGTCCTTTATTAACCTCTATTATCGAGCATGGCAACACTTGTACCTTCTGAAGTCCATTTGGAAGGGCATGCCACTATGAAGTGTCTACTTTTGCCCCAGATTAGCAAGCTTATTTACTCAATTGCACGAATGGATTGTTGCAATGGAAGGTGAGGAGAAGCATTGGATCTTAAACAAGATTGCAGGTGTTGGAAAAACTAAGAGGGGGGGTGAATCAATATTTCTTACAATACCACTTCATTAATTTTTTCAAAGCATTAGTTAATCTTCAATTATTATTATTTAGTAAAAACAATAAACAACAATGCAAAAGATAAAGAAAGTAGGCACAAGATTTTTAGGTGGAAAACCTCCTTCGGGTCAAAAACCACCAAATGCTTTTCTAATAAGTTCTTTTAATCCTCAGGCCCAGCTGAAAAGAAAGCTACAACTAAAGAGAACTCTAGAAAAGCATTCTTCTCCAGCTCCCACTGGAAGGATGCCCCAACGTGCTGGTTTTATCAGCAGTCAGTTGAAAGGATGCCCCAACACCCTAACGAGCCACAACTCGCCCTAACACCACATGTTGGCATTATGATATAGGTGTTGTCCTTGATGGCAACTCACTCAGATGATAGATCATAGTGCAGCAGGTCAAGAGCAAAGAATTAATGATCAAAGAGAGGCATACGCAAGTTAACCTTGATGTAAGTGCATATACATGTGAGTTAGCAGAACAAAAGGCGCATATACGTACACATGCAGTTTCTCAGAAGGAAAGGTGCGTACATGTTGGAAAACTAAGTTTTGGTCCATGGTATTTGGTCCGAGGTATTGACCCCAGGTATTGGGTCCAAGTTACTAGTCCTACATGGTTTTGGACCATGGTATTGAGAAAGGCCAAAACCTATATAAGGAGAAGATCATTAGGCCAAGAGGTGCAAGTGTGCAAGGATTGAATATCTGATGAAGTGTGAGATCTAGTATGCTGGTTATAGGTTTGTGATACTTTGCTTGATCTGAACCAAAGAAGCATCTACGTGGTTGATGATGGATGATGGATTGGGATCATAAGGCTTGGAATGTATTATCATTATGTGGTTTGATCATGGATAGACTAGATCTGAATTATCGACGCATGTTTTATTGTATAACTGTTATGATCTGGGTATGCCTGATGTCTGGTATAGCTGCAAAGTTCTGAGTTAATATTTACAGATGTGTACGTGGGTTCGCTTTGCTAAAAGCGCGTACACAGGCAGGTTCGGCTCATTAGAGTCGCGTATACAGTATGAAGTATGATATAAAAAGTCAGTTGGGTCTGGTTGTTGTTGCAGAGTTCTGTATTTTGCTCTGTGTTCTAGTGACTGTGTTGATGACAGGGTTTCAGTGATTCAGTTGTTGGGTGATTCAGAGATTGATGATGTAGATGTGGTTAATAGTTGTATTACAGTAGTGATTGATTTTGTGTTTTGATGTTATTGATGGATCTAGTCTGAAAATTTATGAAACGTGGTCCCTGGAAGAGAGGGTTGTAGCCTTCTGTAGGCCGGCACCTACGTACTAGTAAATATATCGGCTAGTACAAGAGCCAGGGGGTTGGAGCTCCCTTCCAGTAGAAGCTGGAGATCGAGAGAAGGTAGTAGCCTTCTGCAGGTGGGTGCCTGCGTACTGGTATGAGTCTGCATCAGTATAAGATTGTAAACAGGTTTTTCTTATATTAAAGAAAACAACAGTAGGTGGTTTTTTTTTGTCCCGCATTGGGTTTCCACCTTATATCATGGTGTTATTGTGTGCTTCTCATGTGTGATGATCTGTTCTGTTTTACTGCACCTATTTACTGTTCATATGGTTAATGAAGTTCTGATGCACTGATTAAAGATCAACATATTAACTGAATCATAAGTTTACTGGATATACGCTAGTTGCATTAAACACAATTGTGTGTACACGCGGGTTCCCTTAACTGAAGTTGCGTATATGAATCTAAGTATGGAAATGAAAAAGTTAGTGATTTGCTAATACTGATTCACCCCCCCTCTCAGTATTATTTCCAACAATTGGTATCAGAGCAGGTCCTTTCGTAGAAGCTTGATCGCTTGAAGGAGATCTGTAGAACAATGGGAAAGAAAGTGCATCAGAAGAAGAAGATACGTCAAAGGAACAATGACAGCTTGCCATTGAGTGGAAGCAAGTATTCAGATTCTGAATCACCTCAGATTGAAGATGAGCAAGCAAATGAAGCATCAGGTAAAATCATAGATCAACAAGATCTATTCAGCAAAAGGGAGAGTGCCCTCAAAGAAGAAATTATCAGCTTAAAAGCCCAGCTAGAATGTGCCTTCAGAGTTCGTCAAATGCTCTAAGGGCTGAATGAAGAACGAGAAAAAGAGATTCTCCAACTAAGGCAACAAGTGGAAGAAGGAAGAAAATCTAAAGAAATTTTGAAGAAACAATGTCTGGAAAAGGAAGAACAACATTAGGTTGAGGTAAATATCTTGAAAGGTAAATTAGAAAAAAGGTATAAACTATTACGATTTCAAGACAATACTAAGATTTTGGATGATATTTTAGTAGTCAAAGGTCGCCTGCTATCAAAACTGGTCTTGGTTTTTATGAATTTGTTGAAGGTGAATCTAGCTTACAAGGTGAGGTAAGGAACTCTAATGAGAACTCTTAAATGCTCAACAAGGAGATGAGAGGACAACCCCATCAATAGCCAAGGAAAGAAATTCCTCAAAGAAAATCTTTTGCTCCTAACTGTGGAAGTGATAGATGATTATTTCCTTCGATGAATAATGTTGAATGTTATGTATGTCATAATCTTGGACATGTTGCAGCCAGATGCAGAAGTAGAATGGTTCAAGACCGTCACACAGAAAGATCATCACATTCCAAGTACTTCAAAGGATATTGTTTTGCTTGCAATATGTTTGGTCACAAAGCCATTGACTGCTATAGGAGGAATATGAAACATGTAAGATGTTATGCATGTAACAAGCTTGGACATATAGCAAAGGAATGCAGAAGAAGATTTTGGCACCATACCAAAAGGAGAAAACATCATCACAGTTGAAGATATGGAAGTAAAAGGAAGTACAGCCAGAAAGATGTGGCATAGCAAAGTACATAGACATGACAGAGTCAGAGGAAGCTGAAAGAGTGGAACATTAGTGTTTTAAATCTCATACACAGGTTTGATGAAG
The DNA here is from genome assembly GCA_000404065.3 of Pinus taeda. Classification (NCBI taxonomy): domain Eukaryota; kingdom Viridiplantae; phylum Streptophyta; class Pinopsida; order Pinales; family Pinaceae; genus Pinus; species Pinus taeda. The sequence goes on from APFE031261329.1 coordinate 12,007, forward strand.
ACAAGTCGCGTATATACACGAGTTAGACGCTGCACAGTCCCATATATGATGTTTTGAAGAAAAGTAGCAGTACAAAAGTCTAATATGGTTTAGTCACTGTTTGATGATGGCATGACACAGGTTCAGGTGGGAGCATATACTTGAAATAATGCATTGTTGGCATTATGGTTAGAAGACTTTGGTGATAATGCTTGTGTGGCTATCTACTGTTGGTTGGTCAAAAGAATGGTATTGCAGGTTACAGGGTTGGATGCTGATGCTTATGGTGCAGATCATATATGGTGTATGATAGTTGCTGATGACTATCATGGTCTTGATTAGATTGTTGATCTTTGATTTATGCATGGGATGGATGATGTAATATTCTTGTTTTATCATGTATAAATTTTGGTATATCCCCACTTGGTTGGGTGGATGAGTCAAAAATGGGGTATTCCCACTTGGTTGGGAAATTGATGTATGTATAGAGTCATGTTATGCTTTTGCAGACCTTGCATGTGCTCAGGGGGAGCATCGACAGATTGGTACATCTTGGCATGTACAAAGGGGGAGCTCAATCAGAGATTTCAACAGGTACTCAAGGGGAGTATGGACAACAGAATGTGTATCAAGGAAGAGAATATCTTGGTCCACCCTTTGCCCTTGATGTCAAAGGGGGAGAGTGACTTGGTGTGGTTGTTGCAATCAAGTTCAAAGGGGGAGATTGTTGGCATTATGATACAGGTGTTGTCCTTGATGGCAACCCACTCAGATGACAGATCATAGTGTAGTAGGTCAAGAGCAAAGAATTAATGATCAAAGAGAGGTATACGCAGGTTAACCTTGATGAAAGTGCGTATACACGCGGGTCAGTAGAACAAAAGGCGTGTATACGTACACACATAGTTTCACAGAAGGAAAGGTGCGTACATGTCGGAAAACTAAGTTTTGGTCCGTGGTATTTGGTCCATGGTAGTTTGGTATTTGGTCCGAGGTATTGACCCCAGGTATTGGTCCTATATGGTTTTGGACCATCGTATTGAGAAAGGCCAAAACCTATATAAGGAGAAGATCATTAGGCCAAGAGGTGCAAGTGTGCAAGGATTGAATATGGATGAAGTGTGAGATCTAGTATGTTGGTTATGGGTTTGTGATGCTTTGCTTGATCTGAACCAAGGAAGCATCTATGCAGTTGATGATGGATGATGGATCGGGATCATAAGGCTTGGAATGTATTATCATTATGTGGTTTGATCATGGATAGACTAGATCTGAGTTATTGACGCATGTTTTATTGTATAAATGTTATGATCTGGGACTGATGTTTGGTATAGTTGCAAAGTTCTGAGTTAATATTTGCAGATGTGTATGCGGGTTCGCTTTGGTAAAAGCACGTATACATGCAGGTTCGGCTCATCAGAGTTGCGTATACAGTATGAAGTATGATATTTAAAGTTGCAGTTGGGTTTGGTTGTTGTTGTAGAGTTCTATGTTCTGCTCTGTGTTCTGGTGACTGTGTTGATGACAGGGTTTCAGTGATTTAGTTGTTGGGTGATTCAAAGATTGATGATGTAGATGTGGTTAATAGTTGTATTACAGTTGTGATTGATTTTGTGCTTTGATGTTATTGATGGATCTAGTCTGAAAATTTATGAAACGTGGTCCCTGGAAGAGAGGGTTGTAGCCTTCTGTAGGCCGGCGCCTACGTATTAGTAAATATATTGGCTAGTACAAGAGCCAGGGGGTTGGAGCTCCCTTCCAGTAGAAGCTGGAGATTGAGAGAAGTTAGTAGCCTTCCGCAGGTGGGTGCCTACGTACTGGTATGAGTCTGCACCAGTACAAGATTGTAAATAGGTTTTTCTTATATTAAAGAAAACAACAGTAGGTGGTTTTTTTCCTGCATTGGGTTTCTACCTTATATGATGGTGTTCTTGTGTGCTTCTCATGTGTGATGATCTGTTCTGTTTTACTGCACTTGTTTACTGTTCATATGGTTAATGAAGTTCTGATGCACTGATTAAAGATCAACATATAATGGATTAACTGAATCGTAAGTTTACTGGATATACGCTAGTTGCATTAAACACAGTTGCGTGTACACGCAGGTTCCCTTAACTGAAGTAGCGTATATGAATCTAAGTATGGAAATGAAAAAGTTAGTGATTTGCTAATATTGATTCACCCCTCCCTCTCAGTACTATTTCCAACATTTGGTATCAGAGCAGGTCCTTTGGTAGAAGCTTGATCGCTTGAAGGAGATCCGTAGAATAATGGGAAAGAAAGCGCGTCAAAAGAAGAAGACAGCTCAAAGGAACAATGACAGCTTGCCGTTGAGTGGAAGCAAGTATTCAGATTCTGAATTACCTCAGATTGAAGATGAGCAAGCAAATGAAGCATCAGGTAAAATCATAGATCAACAAGATCTATCTAGCAAAAGGAAGAGTGCCCTCAAAGAAGAAATTATCAACTTAAAAGCTCAGCTGGAATGTGCCTTCAGAATTTGTCAAACGCTGCAAGCGCTGAATGAAGAACAAGAAAAAGAGATTCTCCAACTAAGGCAACAAGTGGAAGAAGGAAGAAAGTCTGAAGAAATTTTGAAGAAGCAATGTCTGGAAAAGGAAGAACAACATCAGGTTGAGGTAAATATCTTGAAAGATAAATTAGAAGAAAAGGATAAACTATTACTTCAAGACAGTACTAAGATTTTGGATGATATTCTTAGTAGTCAAAGGTCGCCTGCTATCAAAACCGGTCTTGGTTTTTATGAATCTGTTGAAGGTGAATCTAGCTCACAAGGTGAGGCAAGGAACTCTAATGAGAAATCTGAAATGCTTAACAAGGAGATGAGAGGACAACACCATCAACAGCCAAGGAAAGAAATTCCTCAAAGAAAATCTTTTGCTCCTAACTGTGGAAGTGATAGACGATTATTTCCTCCAATGAATAATGTTGAATGTTATGTATGTCATAATCTTGGACATGTTGCAGCCAGATGTAAAAGTAGAATGGTTCAAGAAAGATCATCGCATCCTAGGTATTTCAGAGGATATTGCTTTGCCTGCAATGCATATGGACACAAAGCACTTGATTGTGATAGAAGGAACATGAAAAATGTAAGGTGTTATACATGCAACAACTATGGGCATAAAGCAAGGGAATGCAGGAGCAGATTTCAAAATTCAAAACAAGAGGACCATACATCATCACAGTTGCAGAAATTGAAGAAGACAGAGACAGAAAGGTGTGGCATAATTCAGACAGCTGACATAACAGACACATGGGAATCTGAAAGTGATGAAATTCAGTATTCCATCATGCATACGCTGATATAATGAAGACAAGTCGCGTATATACGCGAGTTACAGGCTGCAAAGTCACGTATATGTAGAAAGGGCAGCAAAACAGACCCAGGTTCAGTCATGGTTGGATCAGGCTCAGAGGGAGCAGAACAGACTCAGGAAATGGTTCAGACATGGTTGGCTCACACTCAGGGGGAGCATATTCTTCAAATAATTCATTGTTGGCATTATGGTTAGAAGTTGATGATACATATTACTGTTTAAGGAATGGTTTTGGAGGCTTATGATAAATTGTTATTGCTGGTCTTAGAACCTGCATCTGCTCAGGAGGAGCATGGATGGACTGATACAACTTGACATATACAAAGGGGGAGCCAAATCATAAACTTCAGCATGTACTCAGGGGGAGTATGGACAACAGTATGGACAGTAGAAGGTATACCAAAGAAGAGAATATCTTGGTACGCCCTTTGCCCTTGATGTCAAAGGGGGAGAGTGACTTGGTGTGGTGGTTGCCATCAAGTCCAAAGGGGGAGATTGTTGGCATTATGTTTCAAGTGTTGTCCTTGATGGCAACTAACTCAGAGGTTGGTACAGGTGCTCAGAGGTTGGTACAGGTAATGGCAACTTAATCAGAGGACAGATCTCAGTACAGCAGGACAAGAAAGAGATATACGCAGGTTTATCAAAGAGAATCCGCATATACACGCAGGTTTGCTTCAGTAAAAGCACGTATATGTGGAAAACTTATCTTTGGTCCATGGCAGTTATTCCTTGGAAGTTGTGCCTATGGTTTTGGACCATGGCGTCTCGACAAACGTGTTGATCCCTAGTTTCGAGGTTGATGGTATTGGTTTGTTATGGTTTTGGACCATGGTATTGAGAGAGGCCTAAACCTATATAAGGAGAAGATCATTAGGCCAAGAGAGGGAGAAAAAGTGTGAGCATTGGGTGTCTAATGAAGTGAGAGGATCTGGTATTGCTGGTTGTCTGTTCGGGAAGTTTGGCAAGGGTCGGATCTGATAGCGGAGGCATAAGTAATCATTTCTAGATCTGTACGCGGGTTTCCTTTGGAGAAAGTGCGTATACACGCGGTTTCGGTAAAGTGCAGTAGCGTATGCATGATAAAGTTTGATATCTCAGGTTGCTGCTGATTCTGGTGGTTGTTACGGAGTTCTGGTCTCTGGTTTGGGTTCTGTGTTCTTA
>APFE031261333.1:9034-23341 GCA_000404065.3 Pinus taeda
CTTTCTCCATGGGGATTTGGAAGAAGAGATATATATGCAGCAGCCACAAGGATATGAGGTAAAAGGGAAGGAGAAACTAGTGTGCAGGTTGAAGAAGAGCTTGTATGGCTTAGAATAGGCTCCAAGGAAATGGTATCTAAAATTTGACAAGTTTATGTCTAAATAAGGTTATACTAGATGTCACTCTGATCATTGTGTTTACCTGAAAAAGCAAAATGATGGCAGCTATATTATATTGTTATTATATATAGATGGCATGCTTGTTGCATGGTCTAACATGCAGGAAATAAATGTACTCAAAAGAAAATTGGCAAATTCATTTGCAATGAAGGATTTGGGAGGTACAAAACAAATCCTTGGTATGAGAATAACTAGAGACAGGAAAAATTGCAAATTAACATTGTCTCAGAATGAGTACATACAAAAGGTGTTGAAAAGATTTAATACGCACAATGCAAAACTAGTTAGTACACCTTTTGCTAGCCATTTCAAACTTAGTAAGGAAATGTGCCCAAAGACCCATGAAGACATGGATTATATGTCTAAAGTTCCATATGCATTAGCAGTTGGAAGCTTAATGTATGCAATGGTCTGCACAAGGCCTGATATTGCACATGTAGCGGGAGTCGTAAGCAGATACATGAACAATCCAAGAAAATAACATTGGATGGTAGTGAAATGGATTCTTAGATATTTGAGAGGTACCAAAAATCAAGCATTATGCTTTGGTGGTTCAAAAATTTCTCTACAGGGATACGTTGATGCAGATATGGCAGGTGACACTTTAAAAAATCCAAAGTGTTGTTGCACTTTCAACAACAGAAGCAAAGTATGTTGCTGCTATAGAGGCTAGTAAAGAAATGATTTGGTTACAAAGGTTTATGGGTGAATTGGGTGAGAAGCATGATATGGGCACATTATACAGTGATAGCCAAAGTGCCATTCATCTTGCAAAGAACTCAACATTTCATTCCAGGACTAAACACATACAGCTCAAGTACCATTTCATACTATCAATGTTGGAAGATGGAGAGTTGAAGCTGGAAAAGATACACACTAGCCAAAATCCTGCAGATATGCTAACAAAAGTCGTAATTAGGGAGAAACTGAGAATATGCTTAGTTTCAATTAGTCTTCAAGGATGACGATGAAGATGAGAAATAGCCAGGTCCAAAGAGGAGTCATTGTCTAGCAAATGAAGCAACAATAGAGTTGCTACAATCATTCTCCAAGTGGGAGATTGTTGGGTGTGGAGCATGATTATTTATAGGTCTTTGTTTCAGTCGGATGTATACCCCTCCACGTGGGGGGTTTGCGGGGGGGCACTTGTCCCCCTCTTGGCGGGGGTTTGGGGGGGACTTGTCCCCCCCACGAGGGTTCGGGGGGGTGATCCCCCTTGGCTGGGGGGTCTGGGGGCCAGAGGTCCTCCAATGGGCGTTTTGGGGGTAGCGCCCCCAAAGCTAAAAACAGATGTAAAATTGCCTTGTAAAAGTATAGTAATTTCTAGTCAATATGGGTTGTTCATTAGGTGGATGATCTGACAGTAGAACTTATGTTTAGTTTAGGGTTTTTTTCCCTAGAAGGCAACCCCTCTCTTTGTATGAGAGCATTTCATTGAGGCTGTGTAATAGATGTGTATTCTCTGAGCAAGAAACAAAGAGGTGAGATTGTGAGAGAAAACAAAGGATATTATAGTGGATCTACTGCAGGTTGTGTCTCTTAATTTTGTTGGATAATAGAAAGGAAGGACTGGCTGTTTGGGGTGGACATAGCACAAACTAGGTGAACCATGTATATCTGTGTCTCTCTGGTTTTATGCATTTTTTTTTGTTTATATTTTTGCAATATTCTATGTGTTCCATTGCTCTGTAATATATTATTTTCTAACAGCTAGCCTATGGTTGGGTGGAGAGTGGAAGTCCCTCCTTTAGTTATTATCCATCTTAACATACATTGATAAGTATAATTTCTTATGTGTATATCGATTATGGACCGTGATATTCTTTATTATGCTTATGACTGATGCATGGTCTTGTATGTTGATGAATGAATACTTGAGATTCACTATTATGTTCATGATTGAGAAAATATATTATATGTTTACGGTTTAATGAATACTTGGACTACGAAGTTTGTTTCCATATTTATGAATTACAAGCCATCTTGCATGGTATGTATTGATGAGTGCCTAGATTTTGTTGATAAACTATTGTTTTATGCATGCTCATATAATTTCTAATGTCGAGGACTATAATGGTTTCAATGCTCAGATATTTCATGTTGGTTAAGAGATAAATTGTAGTTCTCTTTGATTAGTTATGTAAATTTGTATGTCTTGTTGAGATGATTGATGGTTTACCTCTCAGTGGAAAATTTTAACCAACCTACAATAGGGAAGAAAAGTTGTATTTCTTATATGCTTCTCCTTATGTAGTGTTGTAGTCTGTGTGAATTAGTTGTTGGGGAAACATCCCATCTCCTTACTTTTTAAACTGGTGTATTCTAGGGCCTTGACTTGATACTGGTCCAAAATTTCAAATTGGAGGATATAGTATTCGAGCTCTCATACCATAGACCACTAAATTTTGGGATTATCCCCCTTGAACCATAACTAAAAAGGAAGATATAATTCATGGAAATTGCCCCTTTCATATACACCCTCACTTAAATTTGAGGCCTTAGGGTAGTGTGCCCCACATGCACATAAAATCTGGAATTTGGGGCTATTTATCCTTTTCCCTTCCAAATTCCCCCCTTTATTTTTTTTCACACATCATTAAAATCCAGATGATCTATGGATTTGGGGGTGGTGAGGGTAAACCATTTTGTAAAGGCCTAGGTTCCTTGAGAGTTGGATTTTCGTTTTTTGAAATGGTTGCATTTAGGGGCTTCATTCCTTGTAAAGGAATGGATTACTCTAGGGAAATATTACTCTTAAATTTAAATTATATTCATGGTTCCAAGTATGTATTATTCCTCATCAGTCAACCTCGAGCTGGATGTGTTAGATCTCTCAGATGTGTAATTAAGACATGGGTCCTATCCTAGATATAGTGCATGAGAATTAGAATTATATGATTAAGGGGTATGAGGGTAGTGATGAACAACACCATTGAAAAGCCTACTCAAGTAAGATATTTTTTCAATGTCCATTCCTTATTGGTGGAGCCTAACACCAAGGGTCTACTAGCAAAACCCTGCTCAAATAAGATATTATTTCAATGTCCATTCCTTATTGGTGGAGCCCAACACCAAGAGTCTACTAGCAAAACCCCACCCAAATAGAACCATGAAAAGTGGTACCCATGATAGCCACTGATCATCGACATTTTAGCCTTAGTTTATGATTCAGTGAATGTGCACAAGGAGGTAAGTGGATGGTCAAATGGTAAGACTTAGCTAGTGCATCTGGGTGACTAGGCCATTGTGCCCTTGGAATATGAAAGGAGTAAGCAAGGAATCCACCAAAGAGTAGGGTCAGTAAACCTTGATGTTGAGGTGACAAGGTTTGAGGGTGGACTCCATCAAGCTTATTAGCCTTTAGGCCTTCAAGAATTTCAACATAGTTGAGTAGTAAAGAGATTAATGAATATTGCTGCGGCATCACATGGATTTGTGGTTTCCACATCAACCTTTGGCCTTCCCACAAAGTGAGAAAATGTATCAACGTGCAGAGAGACTAATCTGCCATGGATTGAGGTGCCTCATGGATCTCATCTGATGATGGTATGCTAATGCCATGTGGTATGGGTGGGGGCCATTTGGAGATCTAGATGTTTGTGTGAAATAACACATAAGAAGACAAATTTATATCATACAATAGAGAAATGATAGCGGAATGGTAAAACACAACATGGAAAAAAACCACCATGATCAAGAAGAAGACTCAATTGTAAAGAGGTCATAAGAAATTTCCCTTGATTGGATTGATACCCGTAAGAGCTTAAGAGTTTAATTGAGGAGCTACAAGGTAGACAATGAAAATATTTTCAAAGCATAAGAAAGGAAAGAAAAAGTGAATGTTGTTATTTTGTAAAGCTTATTAGATTTCCAAATATAAAGGCAACATGATCCTGATGCTAGTTATCTAGAAAAGCATAAATTCAATAAAATTTCATATGAAATATAGAAGCATGGATTGGAAACCAATAAGGTAGAAGGAAACAAGTCAAAGAAAATACACAAACATGAAAGTGAAGACATAGTGAGGGGAGAAGCTTCACTCAACACTTTGAAAAGAGAGACAAACAACCATGATAAGTTATATACTACCAAAAGTAGGACAAGAAGATACCACCAATAAGGGAGGAGTGAGAAGAGATCAATGCTAAAGGAGTTCAAGAAAAAAGAACTCCTACCATTATTAGAAAGATGAAGAAGAGTGAAGAATTTGAACCCTGGATATCAAGCTTCAAGAAGTACTTGAGAGTGCATGACTATTATCAGGACATGATGGCCAGGTTCATTATCTTCATCTTGAAAAGGATGACATATGGTGGGAAGATTTGAGAAATGTCAAAGGAATCAAAGACTAATATTTAACTTGGAAAAGATTTGTGAGATATTTATCAGAATAATAGATGTATCAAAGGTACTATGACAACAAGATTAAAGATTTCCATAAGCATAAACTATGAAAAATCATCTTGGATGCCTACACCAAAATGTTTTTGGAGCTACTGAGGTATGTGCCCTACATTAATGATGATAAGGTAAAGATATATAATCCTACCAAGACAAGAATGAATTTTATGAGCCTAGGAAATTGGAAGAAACAATTCAAAAGGCCAAGTATTGCTATGATGAATCCAAGTAGAAAGTCGAATTTCTAGTAGATTGGAAGAAGAGGGATAGAGTCAATTTTAGAGGGAAAGGACCAACATATTCGACACACAATAAAATAGGGAAAATTGTTAATTGCAATGAATTTCATTGCTACTAATAGAGATTGACTTATCAAATCAACAAGATAAGAGGCAAATGAACCCAAGCGAACGCCATTACAATGTTGGGAATGTTGAAAGAGTTGATTGTTGAAAAATATCCTCTCTAACAATAGAACCAAAAGAAGTTGTACCATGTCCGGGAGGAAACAATGGTGAACGATGTAGCACAAACGTACCTTGGATTTATGTGGAATTAGACAATATAAAAGCATCTCATCAAGCCTTGGTGATCAAAATGGAAGGTATGGTTTCTAACCATACCTTTTCAATTTTGATTTATACTTGTTGTAATTTTATCTATATTAACCCAAAATTGCAAAGATTTTTTCTTTGAAAAGGGCATCACATACCAAACCATGGTCAGTCCAACTAGACATGGGACCCAAAATGAGAGTCATATATTTGGTGGAATTGTGTACCTTGGATCTAGGTGGCATGCCCACAATAAGCACCCTTAATATACTGCCATTGGGATTGCACAAAATTTTAATTTCCATGGATTAGCTGGAATCCCATAGAACAAAGGAGGATTGATATAATAAATCACTTGAGTGCTTGAATGATGAAGGCATAGAAAATATGTTGCAAGGGATGAGAAAACCTGTCCGTGTCAGGAAAGTTTTAGCATTGTAAGTGAAGAAATGCAACTGGAAGGGGTGTGACTTTTTTATGATCAAAAGACCAGTATAAAGAAATCAACGAACTTAGAATTAAATATCAACCTATTTGCAAAAAATACATTGATGTATTTCCAAAAGAAGTGTTGGGATTTCCACCTAGGATGAAAATTGACTTCTCCATTGAGTTTATTCCTAGTTTTGTGCCAATGTATAAAGCCCCATATCGTATAGGCATGCTATAATTGGTAGAACTAAAATTAAAGCTAAAAGAGATGCTGGATAGTGGCTATATCAGATCCAACATGTCGCGTTGGGGAGCCCCAGTGCTATTTGTGAAGAAAAAGGAAGGCATACTATGGCTATGCATTTATTAGTAGTAGTTGAACAAGGCTATAATGAAGAATAAATACCCATTATCCAGAATTGATGGTTTATTTGATGAACTGAGAGGAACCACAATGTTTTCTAAAAATAATTATGTTTTTTAGTGAGATATTTTTTATTTTATTTTTTATTTTCTTACATTTTCATGATTGAATTTTTCTCTTTTATGGGTTATTTTTGGTTTATTTTATTTTTACGTTTGATTTTTTTTTTTTTTTTGGTTTTTTTTTATTGTTTATGTTTATGTTTATTTTTCATTTTCTTGGTCATTTTCTTTTATGTTATTTTTATTATTATTATTATTATTAATTTTTTTTTTATATATATATATATATATAGATATATATATATATATGTTTATTTATTTTACTTTTTGTTGTTTGCAAGGGACTATGTCGATGCTCGACTAGCAACCCAACCCCAATGTGTCAAATTTGTAGTTGATTTTAAAGTTTTTGTTACAATAGATCAAGTCTCGACCCACTGTGTGTCAACTTCATGGTTGATTTTTATTGCAATGGGTCAAGTGTGCCCCACTGCGTGTTAATTTGATGGTTGATTTTTAAGTTTTTGTTGCAATGTGTCAAGTTGTCTTATGCTAAGATTTTGAAAGAGCTATACTTTTAACATTTAAAAAAAATACCCTTCGTATAATGACTTTTTGATTTAGGTATTCATTTTTAAATTTTCTTTTAGTCATAATATTCGATTTTAATTCTATGGCTGAAAATTGTTGAAATTTTAAGGTTTTCAAAGTCATGATATTTTATCTTTAATGCTATAGTTGAAAAATGTTAAAATTTAAGGTTTTTTGGAGTAATGATATTTATCTTTAACGCCATGGTTGAAATTGTTAGAATTTTTAGGTTTTTTTGGAGTCATGATATTTTATATCTAACACTATCATAAACAACTATTGGATTTTTATGGTTTTTTTTTGGAGTCATGATATATTCTTTTAATGTCATTGCTAAAAAATGTTGGAATGTTAACCAAAAGTAAGTTGTTGATGCAATATCAATACAATTTGATTTTGGGGTGTTTTTTTCATGTTTATTGCACAATTTTTTTAGTTTTTAATGCCATTGTTAAAAAAAAATTGAATATTAACCTGAAAAAAGGTGTTGATGCAACATCAACACGTTTCCATTTCAGGGTGTTTTTTTCATGTTTATTGTACAAAAAATTTGGTTTTTAATGTCACTTCTAGAAAATGGAATTTTAACCTAGGGAAAAAAGATGATGTAGCATGAACACCTTTTGTTTTTTGGGTGTTTTTATATATTTTTTGCACAAAAATAGGGTTTTTTTTGGCTAGAGTTCTCGTTTTGAGGTTATAGTTCTCGTTAAGCTGTAACTTTGTTTTATGAATTGATAAATAAATGGTGTCAAGAAACTATATTTTGGGCATACTTTGTTGAGATCCTAGAAATTAGTGTAGATGTTAATGGTGCCCTACTTTTTCATAATAGGGACTAGGTTTGAAACCCATAATGTATAAGAAATAGGATACATGAACCCTGATTTGTGTAGCTTATCAATTTTGTCTTTGTTAATTATTGATTTAGAGGGGCGCAATGGTTGTTTCTTGTTAAATTGGCAACTAGGGCCAAAATCCATGTGGGTCGGCTTATTTATGGCAGCTGATATTTTTATTGGATCCCTCTCATCGAGAGGTGTAGGATTGATCCAAATATCATCCGATTCCGATAAGTATTTATGGAGATATGAATTTATTTTGTTTATGTAATTATTATCAAGCCAACCAGCACTTATGTAGGCTCTAGAAGCCCAACTGACGTGTATATTCATCATCCTCGTTTTGGTATAAATAGTTGAGGATTTGATATCATTTGCACACATTATTGAGGTGATCTCCTCTCCACGTCTTGGGTTTTTGGAGAAGGAGAAAACCAAAAGAATGTGCTGGCCTAGAAGAAGCCCTAGCTGTAGATAAAGCTCTTATCACAGTCAACGTGTTGCCCTCAAAGTGATGCCCAAATTCACGTCTATGAAATCATCTATACGCAGGCTATGATACAACGTAGCAAGATATTCACGAGTGAAAATATTCGGATGGTTTCACTGTAATAAGGATTCCACGCAGACATGGAAACTTATGCACTCTATACGCTGAAATGGCACAACATGGAGATATATCGCACAACATTCAAAGGGATACATACATAGCTAGCCACAGTACATACATCCTAATACACTGAGACACTAATATGTAGTCATAGAAACTCTTATGATACATATCCGCAGTAGATGGTGGAGATCTTACATGTTGTCCCATACGCAGTTCAATAAGACATCATATGCTGTTTATGAAAACGTTGTTCACATATACATTGATGATGTTCACATATACGTTGGTCCATACGCTGTTTATGAAAACATCTGTTCATATAATATGCTGGTCATTAATGATACTCATACACAGATCATGGAGATTCTATGCAGGTCATGAAGACTTATACGGAGTCAATGATGACACTAATACACAGATCATGGAAACACTATGCTATTCATGATGATGTTCATTTATATGCTGTTCATGGTTATTATACGATGCCCTAATCTATGCATTGGGTCACAACTGTCCACATAGTAGCTGCAACGTTATTAGAAGTCGTTGTTCACATGGTAGCCGCACCTGTCATAAAAGGTATTATAAAAGGTAACTGTTGTGATGTCAAGCATGAAGAAGAGCCGCAGTAAGGAAGATATCTAACCACAGAGAGCCCAGGTATATGAAGCCGAGGTAGCTGCAGTTAAGAGAAGATATGCGCTACAAGAAAATGACGCCAATCTTAGGTGAGTATAGGTTCTTTGTGTCAAGGTGCTGAAGCATATATGATAAAGGGTTCTGGAGGAAACCCTTGCAACCTTCACTTCGGACCTACCTGCACATGTATATAAATGAATATGGGTACCCTCTCAACTGCATGCTATCTCTAATTAGAGAAGGCTAATGATGATCTCAGTATGTCTATGAGTAGCATCTCGACATACTTGTAGGTGATGTCATCAACCGGATGAAGCTGAAGGATCTTAAGGTGCAGCATGCTGGGCATAATAGTAAAGGGAAGCACATGCAACATAATAAGGAAAACATGATGTATGGGCAGCATAATGATGGGAGCATGAGCAGCATGATGTATGGGTAGCATAATGATGGGAGCATGAGCAACATGATGATCATGGGTAGCATGATGGTGCTACACAGTAAGGTGCAGCAAATGGGCAAGATGCAGCACGATGATAGGTGAAGGAGTCACCCTGAGAATCATCTGAAGCAGAATGTCTTCAACTGATCTCATCATTATACGAAATGATCTATGCTAGATCTAGATAAGTCAAAGTGTTGACTTCTGTTGTAAATGTACTCTCTCTCTCTCTCTTTCTTTGCTGAACTTTGAAGATAAAAGAAGATTTTATCAAAGGGTTTCCCCACACATTGTGGGGTTTGTCCCTGGCTCGCGCCACATCTTGCGTCCTCTTGTCTTGTCTTTTCTTCTGCGTTTTATATTTATGTTCTATCTGCAATTTATCATAATGCTGATGTGATTGCTAACTGTGAAAATTTAAATAAATTGCTCTAGCATAGAACATACCTAATATTAACATTTCTTCTATCAAATGGGAGAAGCATTGGACCATGTGTCAACGAGGTACTCTATAAGGGTAGGGTCAAGATTAGGAATCTCATCATATGAGAAAGACAAAATATCTTGATACTCCTGAATTAAGGACTTATAGGTAACAACCTCTTTAGGGGAATAGGATACCCCCAATGATAACTCTTTAACTATAATGGGACTAGTAGATATATCAATGGTTGGTGATATGTTGGCCATCTTGACTTCCTCGAAGGCATTTGATACTATGATAGGATTTTTGAACCAACCAACAAGTTGGGTCAAGGGATAATTTTTTTCATCTCAATCGCACAAACATGTATTATAGGTGGAATTGGAGGTTTGAATGCCTCTTTAGCTAAAAGAAAGGAATGATTATGCATGTCATCCTAAGGGTGATCAAGTGTTGTCATGTATTTGATAATGTCTTCCTTTAAATGAATAATTCTAAAGAATGTGGAAGAATTTAAGAAGAGTTCTGAGATAATGGGATGCACATGGGGTTATGAAAGCAGGTACACACATATGACATCAGGCTTGATTCCAGAGAGCCAATAAATGATGAATTGTTGCAAACTATGCGAGTTGAAAATATCTTCATTGTCACTAACTTCATAGTAGATGAATTGATCTTGACATTGGTGAATGATGAGCATATGATTAGTGATATTTCAGTCACATCAGAGGAAATGAAGTAGATTTACTCATGATTTTATTGGTCATTCATACTTGGTGGAGTTAGTATTTCCTTTTTTGTTCTTTATGGGGGCGGAGGGAGGGGGAATTTTAGCCTCCAAGGGTTGTGCCAATGTGGACAAGACCATATGTTGAATTGAATTATTCCTTGTGTGGTTAGAGGAAGTTGAGGTTCCAAGGTAGGCAATTCCAACCTCAATGAGTAGTTGAAATATCTTCAACTAAGTGATGGTTGAAACATGATTCATGCATCAAATGCGGTGTAGATTTATGGTGAAAATATAAGTGAAATGGTTTTCATCACCACAAAAAGTGCATGGGAATGTCTGTCATTGATTGAACAAAATAGTCATGTAAAATATGTTTTAGGGGTTATTTGTGGTGTCCAAAGTTGGTGGGATGGTTGGAAATAACATGGATTCTTGTTGTAATGTGACGAAGACATCCTTGCATTGAGGAAGATTGGGATAATTATGGTTGTAATGGCCATGTTGGGTGAAAATGACACATGGATGGTTAGTATGGAAGCATTTAGTGCACCTGCGTGTGGTTCCATCAATGGATGGAGGGGGGGGCGCGGGGGGCGAAGGGAGAGTCTATAGTGAATGAATGAGATTATTTAGCTCTACTAGGGTAGTAAAAGGTTGGTAGGGTAGCCTTGCATGAAGAAAAGGGAATAATGTGTAATGACTTGAGGGGTAGTTGGTATTAAGACATCCATTTCTCTTTCTATTTTCTCCTATACTATTTCTTGGGGCCATCTATTGTCTTCCTTGGATTAGGTGTATTAATGGGATTGGGGCCAGTTGATGATGGGGTGGATTGAATGGAACTAGTAGGCATGGCTATAAGCATTGAGGATGTGGTGGGAAGTTCTAGTACCAGATAGGGACCTCCAAAACATATTAGGGATGGTTATGGTGGCCATAATTTGATATGATACAAATCTTGGTGGTGTGTATAAAAGGGGTTTGAGTGATAGCATAAGATATGAATTGTGGGTCACCACTGAAGCTGGTTTGACCATTGGTGGTTTAGTTCCCTTAGATGATTTAGAGGAAGTCATAGCAACCATGCAAATGACAGTGGAGCAAGGATTTGGAACTACGGTGGGATCTCCAAGGTATGTACCAATAAGGGGTGGAATATTTGAAAATTATTGGTCCCACCTCTATGAAAGAAGGGACAATTTCATGTTGTGACTAAATAAATAGTAACACACTATTAGATGATGGCATTAGTCGAGGCTCATAGTGTGTTAGTTTATCAATGGTGAAAATCTTTCTACTACGGGGAAAGTCCATGGCATGGAAAAATGAAGAGGTCATGACCTTCATGGCATACATGAAACTTTGCCTAAATAGAATGTTGTAATGTAGGGAGACATTGAGGTACTCAATGTTAATGAAAACGATTTTAATACAATTTTATGCTAATAAATTTTAAAATAGGTTGATAGGTTAGAAGGGTTTGCCATCGTATGCTCATAGGGTGATGAATGAGGTCATCAGGTTTTGGGATCCAAGTTTCTACCACACGTTTCTGGACATGATGCATGTGAATGCACCCTCATTGATGATGCAATGATGGATGGAAACATTGTGAATGGTGATATGAATTTCGAAAGTGACCAAATATAGGAGTTGTGATTATGAATTTTCTAGATCAAATGTGATTAGACATCAATGAGAAGAACCAATTGCTCATAATGTAGAGACTAGCACCTTTCACTACATAAGAAATTTTGAAGAACCTCCAATGCTGACATGGCTGTAGGGGATTGAACCAAGTCATCAACCATGCTATAAATATGTGTTTCCTTTGCATTATGTGAAGTGAATATTAGCAATCCTTTAGAAAATATTAAAATTTAATCAATCAATGGAGGTGTGATTGTCAACGGTGTGGTACATAAATAGATGAAATAGCCTTAGTGGAAGAGGAGTTGGGATTAGGATGTGGGTTGTATGCATGGTGATGGGTTTAAAATAAGATATCAATTGAGTTCATGTAAATGTCTCAATTAGTGGAAACTTGTGGGTTTCCTACCATAACATTATTGAAGTCAGGAGAACTAGTTTCTTGTTGATAGGACTAGAGACCTTATTGAGGGGACAATTTTTGTAATAAAACAAATTTTGGGTTACTTCTTGGTTGTCCATTTAGGTCCCAACCACCCATAGCTTCCTACATGCATTGTGTGTAGCTTCTGTATTCTCCACATAGTGCACAAGGAAAATTGGTCGAAATACTGCTCTTTCCTTATTTATGTGAATTATTAGGAAATTGGTTAGAATTTTGGCTTTGATTTTGGGGTTGTTCCCACCTTAAGGATTTTACTATTTAGGATTTCCCAATGTCCTTAGCTTTATTTTTGTTTGTTATATCATTTACTATTCTAGTTTTTGGGTTGGTTAGGAGGGTTGACTATGTTTTTTTTTCTCAAAGGGATATTGTTGTTGGGGAAATAAAGTTTGGACAAAATTGACCCGTACATTTTTCTGAGGATGTTGATTTGTAGGGTTAGATTAGGGTGGGCTAAAGAAAGGGAAATAATTCATTTCTTATGTAGGATTTCCATATAAGGGTTAGGATGTAAACATCTTGTTAGAGTTTCACAAGGTCCTCACATGGTAGGGAGACTTGATTTATGAGGCATATGAAAATACCCACTGATCATAGGTGACAGTGTAGATAGTGCACCACCCATGTCAAGAAATGGAGCTAGTTTGCATGGGTTTGATAGGAAATTTGGTTTCTAGGTTGAGGGTTACACTAGGTAATTGACCCAATGATTCCATCAACAACATTGGATGTCCCTTGCTTCTCTTTCCTAAAATATTGGGGTCAAAGGGAATCTGAGATTACTAAATAAAGGTATATCGATTGAGTGTAAATTAGCTTTGCAAACTGGTGAGCGTCAGTGACTGCTTGTTCCCCGTCTTGAGGAAATAAAAATATGTTACAAGTTAATGAGAACTATAAATTTAAAACAAGAACTATAGCCTAAAAAACCCTATTATTGTGAAAAAAACATGAAAAGACACATCGAAATTGAAAAGTGGTGATATCGAATCACCCCTTTTTTAAGGTTAAAATTAAAAAAAAATTAGCCATGGCATAAAAAATCAAAATCTTGATTATGGAAAAACTTAAAATTCCAATAATTTTCAACTGTCATTAAAGATCAAATATCATGAGTATAAAAACTTTAAAATTGTAAATTTTTTCAACCATGTAATTAAATCTAGATATTAGGAGTACAAAAAGTCTTAAAATTTCAACTTTTTTCAACGATGGCATTTAAGACCAAATATCATGACTAGAAAATCCCTAAAAATAAATAGATAAATTATGTATGCTTTACCAAAAGTTCATTTTATTTAAAGTTCAAATTACAATTCATTTCAAATCTTAGCGTAAGACAAATGGACCCCTTTTCAATGGGGGACTAATACTGCAGCTATTTTTAACTATGGCCTATAAAATCATCATTAGTGTACATAAAATCACGAAAACACCCCTTAAAAAAATGATGTCATGCAATTTTTTATTTTTTATTTCTAATCAAAAACATGAAATTTTTAATATAAAAAACAAATTAAATAAATCAAAAAATGTATTTCCAAACCAAAAAAGAAAAGCAAAAAATATTACAAACCAAAATTTTAAAGCAATTAAAAAAAAAAGAAAAAAACTAAAATATAGTGAACTAAAAAAAATTATTTAAGAAGCCCACGAGGAATAGAGAAGATAGTGCTACAAAGTTCTATTAAGGCACTTCATGGTGTAAAGGTCACCAATTCAAAATTCCATGGGAAAAAATGCAGCGATGTTAAGGGCTGATGTGGTCCAAGCTTTGTGTGATCCCTCAAGCCACAATTTAATCACGCAATAATCTTAGTACTCACCTAAACTAGAAAAAGAAAAGAAAAGAAAAACAATAATTAGCATATAATAATAATAATAATAATAATAATAATAATAATAATAAAACAAATAAAGTTTAAAAGTATA
>APFE031261333.1:24222-64618 GCA_000404065.3 Pinus taeda
AATTAACAAATACACATATCTGTTGTCTAAATGTAGAAATATGGTGATAAAATTGCAACTGCTCAAGAAATTTATTCTAAATCAAGAGACAATTCTACTCTACTGCTTTGCGAAAATTAATTCACAGTTTAGAATAACATTCACAAACATGCATCAATCACATACACAAGTACATAGATTTATCTGGGGGATACGAACTGGTAAAACCCCCTTAATCCTGCTTGCATTAATCAGATGAATAGAGAATGTATTACAATTTCTTTCTCGCTCTGAGCTCAACCTGCAAGTGAATAACTATTCTCTCTTCTCAATGAGAAGATCTAACCCAGACTTGGTCAATTTTGCCTCTGCTTGAGCCCCCATTTCCTTGCACAAATCCTTAAGAATTAGGCCCTGTTGTTGGCTTGATGGACCCTGACCCAGGTTCAGGATTAAGGAGCCAAGAAAATTCCTACACTATTGGCCCTTTCGAAATCAATCCGCAGAGTGCAGACTGAAGTCTCACTTGAAGCAGTATGGGGGGATGCAGGAACTAAGTTTTCGCACCCTAAGATGGTTGTGATGCCAGTTATTTTCCCTAACCCTTCCTTCGTACAGACCGATAAGACCTTTAGGGCTTATTAAAGTATTTCTCTTATTCGTCCTTGAGGCCTCCGCGAAAGTCTCTGATCGTCCTTCGCAGACCCGAAATAGATAGATCACGCACTTACGCACCTCTGTAATTACTCTTACTTCTGTATTTAGTCAGATTCACTTAAGTATTGGTTAACTTTAACATGCATTATGGTTATCTTCATGTAAAAAAAATATTCTTACTTTCATTCTTATGACAAAATAAAATACATAGATTCATGCATCAATATAGCATTAATTCATAACCCCAGTATTCAACATAAGATAATCGCAACATTCATAATAGAAGTAAAATAACACATACATAGATAATTCCAGAATACTTCTCTTTATTGATAATCCAGATTTCTAGTACAGATTTTGACTACCCTGTGCACACAGTTGCAGGGGTCCATACACTCAGCTGCAGACTTCTACCCTAGGCCTTTGTGCACTTAGCTACATAGCCTCTTCCTACATTAAGAATCTTCACTGTTAGCTCTCACAGACCCATAAACTTACTCATAACTCTACCAAAAACTTATGAATTGCCTTAGACTCTTTTAAGACTCCCTTTTTATAATATCCTATGGTCAATGGATGAAGGGCAGATCCCATCAAGCCAACACAAAATATCTAAACTAAGGGCGGAAACTGTTTTTGACTGCTTACATCTTTGCACTCCGTAGACACAAACTGCAGAGAGTTTACATTATTTACGCAAAACTTGGGCCTTAGGCCCCAAAACTTGGGTTTTTAACCCAAAATTGACCCTAGGGGATCCATTCCCAATAGGCCTCCAACACAAATATGGTGACTTGCCCCCGAGTCACTCTGTTGATGCAGAGATCTTATTGTGAAGACCTCCCAACTCCACTTGTACCACTACAATTTCGGTGGTGCACTATGTTGTTGCCTGCTTTACCTGCTTGACTAGTTTCTTGGTCACTGACTTAGTGCTGTCTGTGTGTATTTTCTACTGTGTCACCTACAGACTAGCCAATTTCCCTTCAATGGAGGCAGTGAGTACATAGGCGTCCTCTAGCAAAGGCCCCAATCTGGTCTTGAGTATTGTCTCCTTGCACTGAGCTACATCCACCTGTTCTTTCAGCGCCTTTGCTTCCTACAACTTTGCTAACCTTTGTGTAATGGAAATGGTGTGTGTCGTCAATTTAACCTCATCATATCTCTACTACAGCTCCCACACCTCTGTCTCCAGCCTCTGTACAGTGGGATCCTCCTGTAGTTTGGTGACTACTTCAAGCGACTGCTCGAAGAGCACAGTGCACTCCTTCACGATGGCATCTATAGTTGCTACTGCATCTTTGACAACAATCGTGCACTGATCTTTAACCTCCAGTGGAGTTGAAGGCTAGGCCCCAAAATCGAGCTCTATAGTTTTAAAATTCAGTTCAAATTGAACCCTAGCCATCTCTATTCTCACTTCGCACACTCCAACAACGAGCTTCCAGATTCTCACATCCACTAATGCGTCTTCAAGAATATCCAGCTCTGACATAGTCCTGCATGCCTCAACCACCACCTTGGTCATGTGCTCATTCTTTTCTGTGGTGGCCTTAAGAAGATCAATGGCATAATTCTTTTGGGCATCCAACTGAGCATTGTTCACCTTTTTCTCACTGATAATGTTCAAGGCGCGTTGTTCGTGAGCTCGAAGTTCCGCAATCACACCACCTTGCAAGGTGTGAAGGGATTCAGTTGGAAGTGTGGCCAAATTTAGCCCAACCCTCTTGTGGGCACTAACAGCGGCCCTGTCAACTTCTGCTTCTGCAGTCAGCACTCCATCTAGTAGCACTATGGCATGAGGGTCCATTGTGTGCATCATGTTTGCTTCCTCCAACATTCCAGGTGCCAAACTAGTTGACACTACACTACTTCACCCCACACTAGTCTGTAGCTGTGATGCCTAGATCTGCAACTCACACATACTTGTTTGAATGGCACCCAAGGCTTGTCTTTGATGCTGCTCGAACTGATGTAGAAGTTCCGTGGTCGCATCCCTCACCGCATCGCCAATGTAATTCAAATCACCCTCTGTCAAGGTGATTGGGTCAAGGGACATTTTGCTATCCTTGGACTTATTCCGTGACCCTACTTTCTCCTGATCCCTGTTGAACTTGACCCGAAACGGAGTAGTCTCCAGGTCTGTTCCTCCCTAGTCGGATCACTCCTCTTCCTCTTTTGTCTTCGAGGAAAGAGATTTCTGACTCCTGTCAAAGTCACGCTCCTCCTCTTCTTTCTGCCCTTCTATCTGCTTTTTGGCAGAGTGATCCACTTTGGGTTTACCCTCAGCATCTTTCTTCCTCTTCTCGGCCAACCGTTCCATCTTTAGTCTGGCCTTTTCCTTCTTATGCTTTGCTATAGACTTGCTAGACCCAGTTATCAAGTCTGAGGCTATGTGCCACTCTGCTGGCCAGCGGTTAAGGACTGCTGCAATTGTGTTGTCTGTGGTGAGTTATGGAAGGTCATAACACTTTTTCCTAGGGTCCTTCCATGCTCACATGGAGACACAGTGGAAGTCTGCCTTGAACCCCACATACTCTACCAACTGGTCAAAGATAGTCGATGACAACTGTGGTTTGCGATTGATACTCATATGCATCAAGATCCAAAATATCTTGCTATCCTTGACCCATTGGGGCTCCTTTGTGGCCCAAAGAAAAGCAAACTTCACTACTTCAGGTAAATCCTATGTGACTGGAGGAAACTGACTATCCTCTGGTAACTCCCATGTGACTAGTACTATGGATAGCAGGAGCCATGCATAGTGAAAGGTTTTGCTGTGGTCCTGTGCCTCTCTGCAGTTTGTGAGAAACTCGTTGCAGAGGTAGCGCACCTATTTTAATTATATTCCCTCCATGCACTTGGTTGCTAATGATATGACTGGTGCTGACACTTCATCTACGTGATACTTTCTCATAATTTTCCTTGCTAGGATCTGGGTGGCTACTCCGCTGCGAGGTCAGTTATACTAGAAATGGAGTAGCCACGTGGCTTCTTGATGAGCTTAAATTTGTCCTTCATTTTCTCGGTGAGGTCACTCTCATCTATCTTTTCACCAAATTCCATGGCTAGATTTAGTCTTGAATGCGACAGCTGAGTGATCCTATGGATTAGCATGTCAGTGATCGGTATTGGTTCTTCTAACCACAGACACTGATCATGCACCAAGCATAGCAACTGTTTGATCACTATCATGGTTATGGACACGCAGTTGTAATGCGACACCCATAGCATGTTTAGCAGTCCTACCTTGTCCAGCCCTCTTATCCATTTCCTTAGCTCTAGCGTGGTCGCACTAGTGTCCTTATAGAAGACATGGTGCATGAATTGATCAATCATTAAGTAGGGAAAGTGCTCTGTATCAGCCAAATCCCAATCCTCTAGTTTTAAAAGGGGGACACATGCTAGGTGCGGTCAGTAAAATGTGATCTTGTCTGGCAACAACGGTGTATGTAGCGTGACCTTGCTCTCATCAATGTCCTTGGGGACCTTTGCCTTGCCTCGGCGCAAGGGAATGTATTCAAGTAGTTTAGAGATAGGGTTGGACCCTTCAACGTCAACATCCTTTCCTCCCATGTCAATTTTGTCCCCACCCATATTTATTTATTCACTATCTTCTTTAGGTTCCAGGTCAACTGCCTTTCCCTTCTCCTGCGCAGTGGGCTTTTCCTTCTACGGGTGTTTTCTGGGTGACGCTTGCACCGATGATGTTTCTTTTTGCTTATCTTTCTTTGTTTTTGGACCCTCTTTGGTCGACATAGGCCTTGGCCTGGGTAATGTTGGCGATTTGGGTAACTCTGCAAGTATTTCAACACTTTCTATCTCTGGGGCAGTTCCCTCAGCTACCATTGCTTCTCTAGCACTTACGGTTTCTATGGGCACCGACATGATACTAGACAACAACTCATGCATTTCCTTTGGCAACTTCTCAAATGCTAAACTCGCTATCAAAGCTTGAAAGTACTCACAGTTCATACGTGCCTAACATATCAACACCTCAATTCTCAAAATGCCAAGTGTTTTCTGTTGGGCATCCACCTTTAATTTATAGGCATTTTTGAATTCAAATCCAACCATTCCCCCCAAAATTCATTCATAAATGCTAGATTGGCAGCAGATTTTCAAAAATCTTTCCCTTAAATTCCGACATAAATTCCGCACCCTCACTCCATTTAGCCATTTTCCCACTGTCAAGTCATGAATAGTGACCATAATGGTCACTTTCTGTCTTCCCTGTGTGGTCCCTTCTTCGATAGTGCAGCTCCCCGCACATTTCTGCTGACACTGTGACATCCTTCGTTCCGAGCAGTTGCCCAATCATGCAACTCCACAACCTGGGCAATGTAGTTTATAGGCTCACTCCTCCTTTCAGCTGCTTGGAGCGCTAAGACTGTGCTTCCATCATGTAGTCATCCAGTCGGATTACCGGTATATGGATTCAATCGACTGCCATTCACCCTCCCTTAGAATGGCTCTCCATTGAACTTTACCAACTAAACTACTCCACCATTGGTAATCCCCTTGATGACATAGGGCCCTAGCCAATGCATCCAAAAATTTTCTGGAAATTTATCAAACTTGTTGTCATATAATAGAACTAAATCATTTACCTTGAAGGTGTGTAGTTTTATGTGCCGATCATGCCATGCATTTTCACGTTCCTTTTGAACTTGTTGATGGAATCCAGCTAGAAATCTATCCTCTTCAAGCTTTGCGAGCCTCTCCTCCAGGGCTCCGCAATCTGCCATTCCTGTGAATGCCACTATGCACAGACTAGGTACAATGTACTCCATCAACATCACAACTTCTACCCCATAAACCAGTATGAATGACGTTTTTCCAGTCAACTTCTTGCAAGTCGTTCTATAAGCCCATAGCACCGTGGGCACACACACATCCCAGTCATTTCTTTGAGCATTGAAAACGTTTGTTAGTGCACTCTCCAATATTATATTAAATGCTTCCACCATCCCATTAGCCTGCAGATGATATGGCATGCTCTTCTGATGGTAAACATGAAATTCCTCCGTCACCACGCTGATCGTCTCATTAAGAAAATGTGTACCGCGATCTCTCATTAAAATTTTTGGACAACCAAACCTTGTTAGCACATACTCAAAGATGAATTTTGTTGCTGTCACGCTTGTATAGTCCTTCACAAGTTGCGCCTCTGCCCATTTGGTTAAGTACTGAGTCGCGGCAATGATGTACCGCACACCCATCTTCTTTCCTGGAGGCTGAATTGGTCCCATAAAGTCAATCACGCACTTCTCGAAGGGTTGTAACGATATATATGGATTTAGTGGTAGCTCATCCCTACGCGAGGGTCTTCCAGTCATTTGGCATGCATCACATGCCCTACAATACGCATTTGAATCCTTATGCAAGGTTGACCACCACCACCCAGTGCGTAGAATCTTCTGCACTGTTGATTTTCCTGCATAATGACCTCCTGCGGCTCCATCATCAGGCTTAGTGAGGATGCTATTTCATTCAACCTCTGGCACATAACTTCACAATATTTCATCTAATCCCATTTTGTACAAGTGCCCTGCAATGATAGAAAAGTATGTCGCACACACCATCAGTTCCTTCTTTTGTTGGCTTCTATATCCTTCCGAAGCCGTACCTGTCATCAGGAAGTGTATAATATCTTCAAAGTGGCTATCCGCGATGTGCACTACAAAGATTTATGTGTTAGGTAGTCCTTCCTCCAAATTAGTAGGCTCTTCTCTAGTTTCAATGCATGATAGATGATCTAGTCTTGCATTCAATCGTCCTGGTTTCACAATGACTTAAAAATCATATTACTGGAACAACAACAACCACCTGCATATCTTCCCCCCTAACACTGACTTGTTGACCAGGCATTTCAATGCAGAATGGTCTATATACATCTTAAAATGTCTGCCGAATAGATAATCCCTAAACTTTTGGAGCACGTACACCATAGCTAATCCTTTGCACTCTGCCGTGGAATAATATTTCTCAGCTTTGGACAGCTTCCTACTTGCGAACACTATAGGGTGATCCAAGCCCCCTTCACCAACCTATGTTAGTACTTCTCCTAGTGCAATACATGACGCATCCACATGCATGTGAAATTCCTTCTTCCAATATGCGAAGACTAGGATTGGTGCGGTGACCATTTTCTCCTTTAGCACATCCATGCTCTTTTGGCATTCTTCATTTCAACAGAATGTAACATCCTTCTTTAAGTATTTTTCCATTAGCGTGGTGATCTGGGCATAGCTCTTGATGAATTTCCTATAGTATCCCATATGCCCCAACGTTGCACACAACTGTTTCACACTCCTTGGGGCCTCCAAATTTATTATGATCGTGATATTTATAGGGTCTACCATCAAGCCTTGTCTACATACCACATGACCCAACAAGATCCCAAAAGGGACACATAACAAACATTTCTTCAGATTGAGCGTGATCTGGTACCTCCAACATGTATCTAGAATTAAGTGCAGACTTTCCACATGGCACTTTACCAATCCAAACACTATCCAATCTTCAAAGTATGCCTCCAGAAATTTGTGAATGAAATCTTTGAATGCCATGATGACTACGCATGAAAATATCTCCAACACATTCTTCGGCCCAAAAGGAATCACTGTATACTGGAAGCATCCCCATTCAATCGTGAAGTTCATATTACTTCTATCCTCTGGCACGATCTTGATCTGATGGTACCTAGAGAACCCATCAGTGAATGAATATTCTTCTTGGCCACCAACATTATCCAGGACCTCATCAGTGAATGGATTTGGGAAGGGATCATGCACGCAGGCATCATTCAACTTCTGGAGATCTACGCATATCCTTATTTCTTCCTTCTTCTTTTCCTGACCTACTATTGGGCTCACCCAATCAAATTCTTCCATCGGTTCAATAATACCTTCTGTGAGCATCTTATCTAACTCGAAGCGAACCCTTTCTTTATACTTCAGATTGAGGTGGTAAGGTATTTGCTTCACATGTTTTGTCTTTGGTTTTAGGGTGATCTTCATCATACCCAGGTCCCCTATTATCCCTTTCAGATCTGAAAACTTCGTGGAAACAGATCCTGATATTCGCAGAGTAGTTCGACGACCTTATCTACTATCGCATTGTCCCAGTAGTCCCCAATCTTTGCAAACTTTAGCTCTACCTCCATGCCAATGTTCACCTGTTTGTTTTTGAGTGGCTTGGTTATGTCTAGCTTCTCTAGTTGCAGTCCTTTAACTTTGCAGTGACCTTTAGTCTCTGGAATGTTAATCTTCCTCGGGTCTTTGTCCTCTTCTTCTGCTGTTACATTGTAGCACTCCAACGCATGGCTCAGCTGGGTACTCTAATCAGGTTGAATCAAATCTAGAGGATCCTGTAGTATCCTGAAAATTGTTACCTTGACCTCCTACAATGTTTCATCAATACTTTCAAACCCATCCTCAAAGCTGAATGTCATAAAATATCCTAGGTGCAAAACATCCCATTCTTCAATGCCATGGCATAGTTTCATCTCCAAGTACCAATTCATCAGTATAACATCCAAGGTATGACAAAACAGATGGACCCACTCCAGCTGAGGCTTCGCTCCACACACTTTAGTCCATTTGGCCAAATGGTCGCATGGATCATTTTTTCCATCATATTTTTCTGTCAGTTGTACTTGTGGGTGACCAAACTGCACTCTCATCATTTTTCTGTACACACGCCAATCATCAAAACTGCCCTTGTGAGTGCCCCACCTTCTCGTAGGTGTAGCATGCAACACCCAGTCTAGGGCCTGGAAGTGATGTTTCTTTGGCACTTCTCTCTCAAATTCATCCAAAAAGTGATCAACACTAGTTAAACCATCATATTAAGGAATATTTCTTACCTCTGACGATACACAGTGAAATGACTTGGTCATCATATTACAGTGTAGCGTAGATACTTCATGTAGTCGATTCTGCTAGTGCTCTAGTTCTTCATTTGAATCTGATGTGCAAGAACTCTCATGGTCCCATGAAATAAATCCATCTACTGTCAGATTCACCTAATCCTGATCTCGCGCCATTATCTTGTAAATCTGGTCCAAATCATCATCACTTTCATAATCGCGGATGGGTTCAGTATAACGTGGCCTTTTTGCAGGGTCCAGTGGCAACACTACGTGGAGTGATTTATTCTCAAATACCATCTTTCATTTCTTCAGATTGATTACCCCATTCATTTCAATGGCCTAATCGATCCCAAGGAGTGCAGGGTAGGGATTGTTGTCATCCACAATCTCTATCACTTCAAAATCAGCTAGTGCGGCTGCACCTTTGATATCAACTATTACCCCCTACAACCTCCCATTAGGATGATTTTCTACTGATTCGCCATCCTTAACTAAATCGGAGACCATTGTAGCACAGGTCTCCCCATTCTTTCCCATGTGTGTTTTGAAAAAATGTTCGCGTCGGACCCTAGGTCCAAGATAACTTGGTCCATTTCATATTCTCCTATCTACGTGGTGAGTCTCATCTCACATCTAGTTCTTGCCTTGTGTTTACCAAGCTTCCTAACTAGGCGTGGTTCGTTAGTAGCATTTTCCTTGCCAATGCACCTATTGATTAGCTCTTGTAGTCCCTTCACTGCCTTGCTATCGCATAGAAGTTTCATGCAGGTCTCCAAGAACGTGGTAATCATGGACGGGTCCATTTATTTTGTTAGCTTCTCTTGACTCCTTGAGGTAGAGGCCTCAGTGAAACTTTTCTTTGCTTCCATAAATGTTTCTTTTGCGCATTCTAGATCAAACCCGATCTCCTTTTCTGGTGTTTTATGGACCCATTCACATTCTTCAGGCTGCTTCCCCTTATCCTCACCAGTCATCGCTCCACTCCATAGCAAAATATTTACCTTAAGATCTTCCTCACGATGCTCAACCCTCATCATTTGTAGGTTCTGAGTCAGTTGCTAAGGTTTTTCCTCCTTCTCACATATCTTAACGAACAATATAAGGCAATCCTATGTCACATGGTCAAATTGAGTACAATAGCAGCATGACAGTTGCGTCAGATTCAGAAAATCTCGCACATAGTGTCCTGGTCCTCCACAATTGTAACAAATCACCTGCCCTCGACCTCTACCAGGTCCTCCTCCACCTTTGCCTCGTCCACGCCCCTAATACTCACCTCACGCGCCTCCAATGCCTTGGTCTGGAGGCCATTTTTCTGC
This sequence comes from Pinus taeda, assembly GCA_000404065.3. Lineage (NCBI taxonomy): Eukaryota > Viridiplantae > Streptophyta > Pinopsida > Pinales > Pinaceae > Pinus > Pinus taeda. The sequence goes on from APFE031261333.1 coordinate 34,054, forward strand.
CTGCATCCTATATGTATGTGTATTCTCCATCATTAATTCATAACTCCAGCAATTGTGCTCATCATGATCCACTGATTGATAGAAGTTGTAGAAGAGTTGTTGTGGTGTCTGTACAAATTTTTGCTACAAATGGAAATTGTTTGTCACATGTTTCCCAGCTACCTAACAGATAGCACACCATAAGGCAGGCCCTATACTTGGCTTTGCTGCACCTTCCAGCCTCAGAGGCATTAGCCCCCCCGCTGCAACATAATTTGTAAAGACTGGACAATGATCTTTGTCATGCCCCTAGCCTTTTCACTTTAGGCACCACACTTCTTTGCATGCATCTAGCTGAGCTGTTCTGTCTTTTTTCAGACTTTTCATTTTGAGGCAAAGGTTTTGCAACTATGCATGAATCTTTTGAACCCCCTAGATTAGCATCCTGCATTGGTGTCTTGTGCAATTTCATCACAATTTCTAGAGCTTCTGTCTAGGTCCCAATATTCTGTTGTGATAGTGCAACCCTTAGATGAGGCAGAAGCGAGGCCACAAACCATTCGCGGTGCTACCCATCAGTCAAATTCATGTTAGCCTCATGGATCACACACTTCAATATCTGATCTAAATCCTAGGACATCTCACCAGGCATCATGATCTCTTTGAATCCCACTATTGATTGTGCCTCAGAATTAGGTCTACTAAATTCCTTATTTATCGTAGTTTAGATATCTGCCAACGCGGATGTCGTATTATCTGTGCAGTACTTAATGTAAGTGAATGATCTTACAAGGCACTAACCAAGTTGCTTTCTTCATCTGATCATCCATGATAACCTGAGCTTCCCATACAGCCTTCGCAATGAACCAAAACTGGTCTAGATCTTCATTTCCCACGCCCTTGAACAGAGGTAGCTTTACAGAGTTCGCCATGTTGAACGGCGGTGGAGGTGGTGCTGGTGTGGGTGAGGGTGTAAGCAATGGGGGTGAAGATGGAGGTGGTGTGAGTGGTTGAGGTATTTGTGGGAACCCTTACTTTATCAATTGAATAACACTTTGTGAAGAAGCCTGTGCTTCTCCCTCATTGTCACTCAGAGGAGGTTCAATCAGCGAGCTATATTTAGGGCCTTTTCTTCCTCTGTACTTGAAAGTCTTTCCACTTCACGTAGCCCCAAACATCATGGTAACTGCATAACCCGCTTTTCACACAAGAGCATCTTAATCAAAGTATTTAACAATTTCAAATACTTACTTGGCGGCCCTTTGAAGAAGCAGTGCTCTGCTTCGCTGTAACTAACCAAAGTATTGACCTTGAACTCTATCACAAATACTCCTATGCTATGATTGAGCCAATGATTGATAGCATGTGCGATATTATCTTCAAAGGCTTCCAATCTCTGCACTAAATCTGGGTCTAGACAATCAGACCGTCAAGCCTCCACCTCCCTTGGCCGCCTGCCAACTTTGCGATCCACTCGTATAATTCAACCGAGAAGGAACATAAGAACATTTCGTGTATCTATGTGTATAGATATCTATCCAACCACTATTCTTTCGTCAATCAAAGATTCATGTTTTCTTGCACTGCGAATTTGTGGATCTTTCTATCCAACCAGCCTTTAATCTCCTTCTTAGTTGGATTCCAATGATGTGACATCACACGTCTCATTATGCAGATCCTAGTCTCAACAACGGAACCATTTGTTGGCTTGATGGGCCCTGACCCAGGTTAAACATTAAGTAGCTAAGCAAATCCCTACATTACTGGCCCTTTTGGCATCAATTCGTAGAGCGTGGACTGAAGTCATACCTGAAGAAGTATGGAGGGATGCAGGAACCAAATTTCTACACCCTGAGATGGTAGTGATGTCGGTTATTTGCCCTAACCCTTCCTTCACACAAATCGATAAGACCTTTAGTTATTATCAAAGTATTTCTCTTATTTGTCCTTAAGGTCTCTATGAAAGTCTTTGATCATCCTTCATGGACCCCAAATAGATAGATCAGACACTCACGTGCCTTTGTAATTACTCTTACTTCTGTATTTACTCAGATTCGCTTACGTATTGGTTAACTCTAACATGCATTATGATTATCTTTGCGTAAACAGATATTCTTACTTGCATTCATATGAAAAAGTAAAATACATAGATTCATGCATCAATATAACATTAATCATAACACCAGTATTCAACATAACATAATCGCAACAATCATAACAGAAGTAAATTAAAGCATGCACAGATAATTCCAGAATACTTCTCTTTATTGATAATCTAGATTTCCAGTACAGACTCTGACTACCCTGTACACACAGCTGTAGTGGTCTGCGCACTCATCTGTGGACTTCTACCATAGGCCTCTGCACACTCAGTTGTAGAGCCTCTTCCTACGCTAAGACTCTTCGCTCGTAGCTCTCAAAGACCCATAAACTTACTCAGAACTCTAGAAAAAACTTATGAACTGCATTAGACTCTTAGAAGAATCACTTTTTATACAATCCCATGGTTCGTGGGCCAAGGGCGGATCTCATCAAGCTGACACAAACTATCTAAAATAAGGGCGGAAAACCTTTTTGATTGCTTACATCTTCATGCTCCGCAGCCACAAAATGCGGAGACTTTACATTCTTTACACAAAAATTGGGCCTTTAGCCCAAAAACTTGGGCTTTTAACCCCAAAATTGACCCCAGGGGACCCATTCCCAACACCTATTCTTTGGGAATTTCCCTCCAATTGATTGCACAATTCCCAAGGTTGAATCTTTGACTGCATGCAACACCTGCACAGTCAGGAGCAACCTACAACTAATGTTACACTGCCTTGGAGTCTATACCAGAACTGGGGAGCTCGAATTCTCTACATGCATTAGCTATTTTTGGTTGATAGACCAATTAATTGGATGATTATTGAGTTATACTATTGTCCCACTTCACAACTAATCTCCAACTAGTTCTATCAACCATTTAGAACTAATTTAACTTAATACAACTAGAAATAACTAAAGTGGATTGCTACAAATTAGCAATTACACATGCATAACTGAACTCCAAGCCCTCTAACTCAAATTTACTGAGTCAAATGAGTGACAAGAGCCATGTCACCTCATTTAGCTACTTCTAAGTTGTCTTCTAATGTGGACATTCGAATTTTCTCAATTTAACCAAGGCAAAGTCAAATTGAGACTTTCTTGGTACACTTCTCAACACTAAACATGTTATGTTTTAGAGTTTTTGGCCATACTTCGACAATTTTATTTTGGACAAATTTTATTTTTTGTTGTTTAAAATGGGGTTTTGACTACCACATATTGATTCAACACCCTGAAAAACCCATGAGGCACTTGGATTGTCAAGATTTTATAACTCGAACTTGCGCTTCCAAGAAATCTTTGTCATATTCTAAGCAAATTACGTTGGAAAATATGCCAAAAGACCCTCCAAAACATAAAACACGCACATACACACACACACATATAACAAAAAAAGGTAAAAGCAAAATAAATAGACTAAATAAACTTAAATAATTAAAAAAACTACTAAAACAAAAGAACAAAACACACACACACACACACATAACAAGAAAAGGTAAAAGCAAAATAAATAGACTAAATAAACTTAAATAATTAAAAAAACTACTAAACCAAAAGAACAAAACACACACACACACACACACACACACATATTAGTAAGCTTAAAATTCTATTTATCAATTAGAAATTACATCATATACATCCATATATATTATGTTGTTGCCATGGTCTACCATTGGGAAAACTAGACCAATTGTGAAACATTAGTGCTTTAGTCAAAAAAATACATAGAAAGTGCTATGTTCAAACCATTTCCTATGCACGGTGCTCACATAAGTGTTCCTAGAGTTTATTAAATAAGCATAGTTTACAAAATTGAAACCATGCTATTAATGGATCAGATAAACAAAAAACACATGTAAAACCACAAATTAATGTCAAAATAGAGAGTCATGAGGAAAGTCATGGAAATGTGGAAACATCAATAGGTGCTGGTGGAGTGTTAGGAGAGGTTGGACCTTGGCCTTTATAAAGAAGAGCGTTGATATGTTGCAAATGAAGCATGATATCTTGATGCTCATGGGACATATTGTGATGCTCTTCCTGAAGATCATTTAGATAGAGTGAGAGATATCTTTTAGCATTGTTTTCTTCAAGCAAAACCTTTCCTAAGAGATATTTTATATGCCAATACAAGACTACGATGTAGAGGTATAGACTTTGCCATCCCCTAGTGTTCTAAGGGTCAAGGGTCCATTTTGCTACAGAATCTAGAATTTCAACATCCAAAAATGCATCTTGATTGGCCATTACCTTCAAGGAAACACGATCAAGTTCTAGTTAAATACTTTTTAGATGTTAAATTATGGAAATCATGGGAAAGAAGATGAGCCTATTGTATTCTACAAGCAATGCCTTCAACTCTACTGTAGGCACCCTTATGGCTACATGGCCGCTAGCAAGGCATCATGGTTATGAAGATAAGGAAGCAAAAGAAATAGACGACCCAATATTGCCGCCGAGGAGGAGAAAGCACCATCTGAGCAAGGAAGTGGAGGAGGATGGAACTAGGATACATAAGAGGGATAAGCATGGATATCCCATGATGATTTGATGCAAGGGAGTGAAAGGATGGCCAAGGAGAATTGAAATTAAAGGAGGCAAGGGAATACAAAACCTAGGGAGATAGAACCCATCAACACTAGTCAAACATACAATCCAACATAGATAACACAAAGAAACTAACATAAACCTCCAAAAAATATAAATATATAAACCAACATAGGAAGCACCCAATGCAAAATGAAGCTAAGAAGATGATTTCTAGAGCCTAAGCACAATGAAACAAGATGATAGTGTGGAGAGCATCCCCATTACAACTTTCAATTATGTTAGAACCACTAGAATCTATCACCTCGACAACACAAATGACAATCATGTTCTTGTCACATTAGTATAGTGAAGTAGAGGGAATGCATTGTGAGGATTTTTAGGTCTAAACTGGGCATCCTAAGCCTAAATAAAATAATAGTTAAAATATAAAATAAGAATTATGAATTTTTAAAGAAAAAGAAAAGGAACAACATTTTTTTATTGTATTTTCAACTTATCTCCTTGTAGTTTTACTCAAAATTCAAGTGTAGATGCCCATTGGATACATAATTAAATTCCACACCCAACGAGTACCCACACTGCATACTTCTAAGTAGACCCACATGCAATAATTCACATGTATTTTTTTCATGTATTTTCAATTTTTTCCAATGTGGGTCTACTCAAAAGTATGCACAATGGGTACTCGTTTTTAATTCCACATCCAACGAGCATCTACACTTGACATTTGAGTAAACCTACAAAGAGATAAGCCAAAGATACAATTTAAAATTGTAATTTTCTTCTTTTCCATCCAAAATATTCTCCCCTAGGATGCATCATCATCTTGAATCCTATTGGTGCTTTGAAAGTTAAATTTATTAGTACACTTTGGGTTTTGAGGCCCATTTTTTACCCCAAATTTCCTCTAATGGAATTTCAACATTAGCAAAAGAAAAATGACGGATGATGTAGTGGATTTGATGGGGGAGGCTAGGTTAGGGGGACCTGGACCTACCCCCAAATGTAAAATAGAAACAATAGTTAAAGGCAAGAAGGTCAACAATAGGGAAGGTGATTTATAGTTGACTTTTTTTCTTTTTTTAATAGTACCAATGGTCAAGCTATAGTTTCAATTAATTAGTGATTTTAAACCAAAAAATAAAATAAAATAAAAGTTAGATAACTTTGAAAAACACTTAACAAACAAAGAGAAAAAATAAAGGTACACAAACTTTAGGTGTTGATTTTTAAGGTTTTTCGTAATTATGATATTTGTTCTTTAATGTCATTTTTGAAAAATGTTTTTATCTTAACCCTAAAAAGGGTGGGGGGGGAGGGAGTGATGGTGCATCACCACTTTTGAATTTCAACTTCTTTTTTCTTGTCTTTCATAGTCATGATATTTTAATGACATGATTGAATAATGTTTGAATTTTAACTCTACAAAATGTGGTGATGCTGCATCACTATTTTTTACATTTTGGTGTGGGTTTTCATGCCTTTTGTAATCATGATATTTAGTTTTTAATGTTATGGTTGAAAAATGTTATAATTTTAACCTTGAAATAAAAAAAGGGTGATGTTGCATCATAATTTTTCAAAATGAACATCAAAATAATGATTTGGTGTGATCACAAAAAAAAGAGAACACATAAAAGCTTGTTAAGTTGGTAATAGTATTCAGTGGTTGCACCATTTTTTATGAATAACAAAAGTGATTTGAAGAACAAGTATAAAAAAATTTCATTGGGAACCTCAATTTGCAAATGTTGTGATGTTTGTGTCATTCATGGATATAGTCCATGATATGGGCAAATGATTTTTGTCTAAGCTCAAGTTACAATTCCAATTTTGTTGTTGTTCCTTAGATTGATATCCTTAATAATCAATTCTAAGGCATCCAATGGAATTTTATAAAACTTACCCACATTAGGTCCTAAGTTGGCCCTTTGAGTAGGCGGGGTAACCCTTAATTTGTCACAATTGAAAATCATTCTAAATTACATAAGAACAATTCTTAAGCTTTTAGATTGTTAGATTCATGATGGTGGATACGATGAAAGGTGAAGAGTTGAGAACAACATAGATACGATAATACGCTCGAAATAAATTCTAAGAATCAAGGTCTCTATAACGAGCACCTTTCTACTTACAACTTAGATACATAAAAGTCAATGATGAAATATTTAGAGGAAATATGAAAGATTTGGAGGGAAAAGAAGAAAACTATTTTTTTAATTATTGTATTTTTGGCTCATATCCTTATAGGTTTACTCAAATTTCAAGTGTAGAAACTCATTGGATGTGGAACTAAATTCCACATCCAATGAGTAACCATTATGCATACTTTTGAGAATACCCACATTGATAAAAATTGAAGATACATAAAAAAACTTGTTGAACACACTTTTTTAATATATCTCCAATTTTTATCAATTTGAGTATTCTTAGAAGTATGTGTAATGGGTACTAGTTGGATTTGGAATTTAATTCTGCATCCAACGAGTTTTTACACTTAAAATTTGAGTAAAACCATAAGGAGACAAGCCACAGATACAATTAAAAGTAGTTTTGTTTTTAAATTTTCCCTCCAAAATATTTACATGTACCTGTTTTTAAATTTAAATGATTGTGATTGGTTTACATATAATGTACATGAAAATTTTATGGGCACTTTTAGGTTGAAATTTCATCTAATGGTTGTGTCAAAAAAGGCTCAAAGAGATCAGGGTTATTCTTTAACTAATAGTGAAGAAGCAATTTCTGGGCAATTCTCTTTGTAGGGATTTCAATGTATTAGCTCTACTGGATAAGGTAATTCAATATTTACTAACTAATTCTAATATGTAGTTTGAGTTTGGTGTAGCTTATTTAAAATTAAAGAAACAAGAGTGGTTAGCCCTAGTGGAATGGGATAAATTTATGATGTTGAAGAGATATTTTACTCAACAGTTCATCCTTGCTCCAATTATATAGGGTACTAAATTAGTCCAACCTTTGCAGTTAATGATTGAGGAGGAAATGAATGGTGGAATCCTTAAATATAAAACAATCATCACAAAATTTAAAGCAAAATTGGGATATCAAACAAAAAATTTCAAGCTATAGTAAAAAAGGCTCAAGGAGATCAGGGTTAGAGTTTAACTAGAAATGTGGAAGTAGTTTATGGTCAATTACTAGTAAATTCTCTTTGCAGGGATTTCAACATGTTAGCTCATTTATATAAGACGATTAAATAGTTTACAATTTCTCCTTATAAGCTTCAGTATGAGTTTGGTGTAGCTTATTTAAAATTTAAGAAACAACACTAGTCACTAGCAGTTGAATGTGGCAATTTATGAAGCTAAAGGGATATTCTATTCAATAGGTGAGTCGTGTTCCAGTTATATATGGTACTAAATCAATTTAGCAATTGCATTTAGTGATCAAGGAGGTTGTAGAGGTAGAAGAAGAATATGCATTCATAGTTCTCCAAAGGCATAAGAATAAAAACATCTAGGATACAAAATGCTAGACAATTGATACTTCTATGAGAGGAAAAAGTGAAGATGCTAGACAATAATCAAAGCATAAAAATATATATCACAATTAATTTATATTTCTAAGAGTATGTAATGTATTTTTTAATCAAAGGAGAGTTATGTAGGTAGTTGGTCATAAATTTGTTTATAAAGACCTCAATTTTACTTTGAGGTGGTTGGATATTTTAACATGAAACTTGTATTTGGATACACATAGTTCACACACTATGTTAGCATATTCATTATGATAGTGTAATTTATTATATGAAATTATGATTAATGGTGTTTGTTTCAATGTTTCATGTTTTGTTAATTTTGTGTTGGTATATCTTGGTACACATGAGTGATTAACAATCTGCCATATGCACATTAGTTGAGGATTTAAGTCAAAATATTTTAATGATATGGAATTATATTAATACACGATGTTGTATGATTTCATTGCATTTTTCAATTGAAATGAAAATGCATGTAAATTATATATGCTTTATTTTGGGATTGACAACATTTCAGAGGTGGTGTGTTTTAACACATGTACTAAAGTCTAATTGCGGTCGTTATACATGAGTAGTTATTATAACATAGAGAGAAGTTACAAAAATTTTAAAAAGTAATGTGTCAATTGTAACCACACATTCTATTTATTTTTTCCATAGTTACATTAGCCAGGTGTTCATCGTTCACTTTTTAGCACCCATGTTGATGACACATATTCAATTACTTCTCGAGGGGGCTAATTACGAAATATTTTCTTCAAAGTGCTCTCTTGGGTCATCATATTGCTAGTTTCATTACATTGATGATTTCTTCTCCAGAATGCGTGATTGTCATTTTTCTAGTTGGATCACAGCCATAATTTCTTCTCCAAGTTGTATGGTGGTGTTTAGCATCCAAGCGCTTATTAACGTAGTGAGAAGCCGAGAAATCCCTCAATATATCTATCAAGTAAGTGGTGCTTCCTTCCTTTTGCATGTGAATGATTAAATAAGTCAAACAATATACATATAGCCCTATAAAACTGAGGTCTAAAGATCAAAATGTGGATAAGAAACTAGAATTTTTGTGATATCATGTCAGTAGCATAAATTTATTGAATTTTTTCTCCTTAGAAAAGAAGCTTTAATAAGAGAGTTTTGCAACTATTTTTGGGAAAACTAGTATTCCTATAGAATGCTAACCCTCTAGGTTTGGCAACTACCCTAGAAACACCAGTTTAAAGCAATTCAACAATTTCTTCTATTTGTAGCAAATAAGAGAAAGATAATGGAACCAAATTGGAATTTCTGCTTAATCCCTTGCTTGATCTCTCTCCCCTTTGACAGATCCCGCAAATCCTCTCTGTACTTAACACGCTTGGAGAGTACATGCACAAGTACAGCAACAAAGAACCGTCAAAGCATCACGATCTATTACAACATAAACATTACAGAATCAGATATATAATGAACATGTGATAGCATTCACAATTTCATAATCATGTGGAAGAAAACTTGAAGAACTTTATTAATAGAAGGGAGAATTACAACCGAGTTGTCTGATCCAGCATCATACTCCAAGCTTCAATCCTTCTTCACCTCATGAAATAGCAAGATCACTCCAACAATACAAGGCTCTTTCCTCAATTATAAACTATCAACACTTCCTTGCAATTCACAATATTCTAGCCTCTAGATCTCTTAGATAAGGGATCCATTTATAGATGTGTGCAAGGGTGTGAGTCATCCATGGGGTTTGATTAGTGTCATTCCACTTGTTACAATTGGTTCCACTTGGAGATTTCTTAGATCCCTTACTCATCCTTGGGTGAATTCAGAGAGGCAAGTGGCACAAGAGAAGTTTCTAGAAGATTCCATGAGTAACCACTTAGCAAACTGTCTTGGACATTTGTCCATCCTCGTCCATTGTACCCCATAGAAGGCCTAATCAGTATGCATCACACTTTGCCAGTGGAGAAGTCAATATCATTTAATTTAGGCCATTTCTGGATGGTTTCGCAAATGGAACTTTTGGGGAATGATGTATTCAGATGACTATGTTCTTTTAGGGTATGAAACAATGCTTTTTGGGGTTGATGAGCCCTAGTTTATTGACATATAAGTTTGGGGTTGATGTGCCCAAATATGTCTATAACAATTGCCCCCTAAAGTATGAAGTCGTAAATATTGATGTCGGGTGAAATGCTTTATCATGAGAATCTGAAGTTTCGAACTGCAAGGTGACCTACATAAGTTACAATACAATACATCATCATAATATAATTTCCATGATATAGCTAAGGTAGGTATTCCCATGCTCAGATTTATAAATTCATTTCATGTACATAGATCGGATAGTCATTTGGAGATGCAGATTGGTGATTCTTTAGATATAGAGTCATCATCCATGGTTAGGATGACTGTCTTTGTAGAGCCTTTGTACATTTGATGTTTTTATATTCCTGAATATATCGTAGCCCGGATGGATGATACTAGATCTAGAGTCTTCAAACTCGTTCAATCTTAGCCCAATGTACAAGTCAATCCATGTGAAGAGATGTTCTGAAGTCGAACATGGAAAGACATCATCTGATTACCAGCCAATGATGTAAGCTATTAACAGACGCAAGAGGAATCATCGATAATGTAAATGACCCTCAAGGTACTACAGTACAATTCACGTAGTGTGAATATATGATCTGATTTCGAACACCACGCAAAAACTTTCAGTCGAAGGCCATTGATGCCAACCTGTCACCGGAAGTGAGAAACTTGTCATTAATGTATGCAAGCTTTCAAAGCATTGAAAGGGTTGTTTCTAAGTCAACTTCTTGGATAATGAGTTGATGTCGACAAGAAGTGACTCATCGTAGGAGGGCCTTTATGTATCCCACATCTACGAAACAAAATGAAGCAAAAGATTTTCTGGAGGTGAAAAATGAACTGACGACATAAGGTTCAGGAATGGCAGTCATGAAAAAATGAAGGTTGGAGGTATTGTAGTGGATGAGACATTAACTAGATGGTGATTTCTCAACTGAATGACTTCTCTTGAACATGTCGGCAACACTAAGATGAATTGGTAGCATTAACCCCAAAAGATGGATGGTATGAAAGACCAATGGTGAGATGACCGGTGAACGTAATAACCCAACCCAACTCAATAATGGAGATGAAGTGAAAGTGTCATTGTTCAAGAGAAACCTGCTACCATAAAGTTCTTCAAGTATTTTTCCCTTTTTCCCCAGTCATTGCTGACCAACGCCTCTTCATTTTTGTCAAGCTTGAAGAGGATAACATATGCTTGTTCTATAATTCGCCCTTCGGGCAAACCTGTCGCTATCTGATGTTTTAACGAGTCTAGCGACAATGAAACTCGATCTCATCTAGAATGGACAAGTTTGTCACTATTGTTTAAATGTTTAACGACAAGGATAAATCGGTCATTTTCATGTTTAGAGAGTTTGAAAAGGGACCAAAAGAAAACTCCATATGTTCTTTTTCGTAAAGCAATCCCTCAAGTCCGAAAAAGGATAAAATAATACAGGAGGGATGACATTTCCAATCTCTTTAATGAGCTAAAAATGACAAGTGCTCGACAATATTTTCATATTTAATGAGTTTGAAAAGGGTTTAAAGAAGACTCTATTTTGAGGAATGAGTGGTGTCTAGGGTATCAACTGGTTCCGGTGATTTTGGAACTTCTCAAAACATGTCGATTTCTGTGAAAAGGCTGGCTAATAAGACCACTCATCGCAACTGTTCCTCAAAAGGGTAAAATAACCAGTGAAAGCGTATGATCGGCCAAAAGGATGGTGGCGATGGGATGTACACAACCAAGGCTCATAATGCTGATAGAATGGAAATAAAAAAGGTTAATAGGTTAAAAAGGGTTCATTTTTAAACAAGCTTGAACCATGGGGAACTATGCTTGGATTCAGTTTCATTTTTACACAAGCTTGAAACAAAAAACTATGCTTGGCTTTGGTTTCATTTTTACATAATCTTGAAACAAAAAAAATGCTTAGATTCAATTTTATTTTTACACAAGCTTGAAACGAAAAAAAAACTATGCTTGGATTTGGTTTCATTTTTACACAAGTTTGAAATGAAAAACTAGCTTTAATTTAGGTTTGCATGCCCCCAACATGATGAAAGGGAGAGTATCTTGTAACCAGATGGAAGTCACTGCGGTGAGGCAAGACGATTATCCAACACTTCCTTGGCTTCATCCAGAATAGACAAAGGTGAATGGTATGATAGACCAATCACATAACCTACAGGGAAACTTATCTGGTTTTGTCCATAATAGCCAAGGTGAATGGTGTGATAGACCAATAACCTATAGGGAAACTTGCTCTTTACCATTAGGTGCATGCCCCCCAAGCTTCATTACATTCACCAGACTACTCATGGTTGTCAGGTGGATGGAATGAAAGTTCAAGTGATACCTTTGATGCAAAAGGACCACTTAGGGATGATGATTGACTTGGAGCTATATTTGGACCGAGAAATGAAAGTTGGTCAATGGTGATAATCTTGCCTTCATGTGGGAAACACATCACTTGGAAGAGTGTTGAAACAATAGCTTCCATGTTATAAACATAGTCATGCCAAAGATGTAAATTGTAATATAATGGTCCTCGGACTACCATCACATTCAGATGAACAATCTTTCCTCCCAGAGTGACAGGTAACTTAGGAAGGCTCCCTAATGGTCGACTGGTTCCTCTGTTAAAGCCTAACAGATTCTGTGTAACATGCACAAGCGATGGCAAACTAGGTGCTTTCCAAGAAATTGAGGAAAGGATACTCACTGATGCACCTTTATCTATAATAGTGCCAGAAACGATCATTTTACAAACTTGTACTATGATCTGGAAAGGTACATAAGAAGGAAGGCGGGATCTTACCAGTTGATTCCACTCAAAGGAAATGACTAGACTACTTGGAGGGGGTACTGAAGAAATGGGAGAATTGACCCCTTGAGTTACAAGAACAGGAGGGTTTTCCTCATGTCTTGATGGAACAGGTAGATTGCTCCCAAGGTCGTTAGAATCGAAAGTAACGAAAATAACCTAAATAATATCATTTTCACTCTCTTCAGGAAAGGCACGATTATCTGAAGGTGAAATCAGGTCAACTGTTACCTCGACCTGTTTATTTTGGTCGGGTATAGACTCATAGGATTCACTTTCAGAGAGAGTGGTTTTGACCGAATGTTGATTTAAGTCAGTCGGTTCTTCAACTAGTGAAGGACTTAGGAAGAGTTTCCTATAACCAGATGGAAGTCGCTGCGGTGAAGTAGGATGGTTATCCAACACTCTTTTGGCTTCATCCAAAAAGGGACAAAGGTGAAGGGAATGATTACCTTCACATAACCTACATGGAATCTTGACATTTCCCTTCTGTCCACGAACTTTACCATCACTAGTTGATGGTGTGTTACCAACATGATCTCCTGAGTTTGATGACATCAGATGGTGTGAATGGGAAGACCATTCTTTCAAGATCTGAGGAAAGTGAGGATAATCTCGGTGAAAATGGTCTCCCGCACAAATTATGCATGGATATTTGGCTTTGGGAAGTTTAATGGATGGATTTTCATCAGATGATGCATTCCAAGCAATGGTTGCTTGATTTCCTTTTCACTGAATTGGCTTCTTCTTCTTCTCCTTCCCTTTCTTCTTCTTCTTAGCCACCTAGTTACTAGTATCACTACTTTTACCAAGCGAAGAGGAAGAAGGGGAGGGAGAAACAAATGAGGAAGAAGAAGAAGGGTCAACTTCAGCATCAACTGAATGTTGATTTTGTTCAGTTGAAGGTGTACCCCCATTTTGAACCAAAGAGGTTGAAAACAACCATACTGGTAGGCCAATGATAAGTCTCGGAAGGGATAATGCAACCATATAAAGAGCACAAATACTTCCAAAAGAAGGAAAAGGACTAGGATTCCCTTTAAAAGGGATTCCTTGATTGGTGGACTCCGGATTTGTCTGCATGTATCTCAACCTAAGATCAACTAAGAAAATGAGATGTTATTTCGAATTTAATTAATTTTAATGACGCTTGGACACAACTTTGCTTTTTCAGTTTTTAAGAGTCGAGAAAAAGCTAAAGATGACTCTAGTCTCCTTCAATTTTTAATGAGCTTGAAAGGAAAAGTGCTTACATGGACCTTTTCTTTTAAAGAGTCGAAAAGGAACGAAAGTGACTACTCTAGAAATTATAGATAAAGGGATTACCAAACCAATCGCAAAACTGCAATATACACCTTGGTGATAAATTAAAGAGAAATTACCAAGGACTTATGTATGGCAGTCAATCTTTCTGAATGTTGTGTTCATTGCATTGTGATCAATAAGGCAACAGACTCAGCTTCCTATGGATAAAGGATTTAAGCCTATTGTGGTCTCTCAATATATACACGATGGTACGGGGAGCAAAAATCTATGCTAGCACTTGTTGTATCAAGGAGGAGGAATCACCCAAACTTTGATGAAAATGATAGCCACTAGTTTTAACGACGTCGGAACACGTCTCTAGCCTAGACCTCTAGATATGTTGCGTTAAGTTCCAAAGCATTGTTAGGTTCATTGAAATTTATTTTAAAGTTGATCTTATTTTGAGTTTACCTTTCAATGGTTCACCGTGTGATGATGATTTGAAATTTCTAAAATGCAATCTACAATGATAAACAATCTTTTTTTATTTTGAGCAATGAGAATCCTAGCTACTAGGGAAAGAAAACTATAGTGCTTTTAAGCAAAGAGCAAAGAGCACCCACTAGTGCATTTCCCTAAATCATCTTTTTGCACACAAGTCTAAAAAATGCTAAATTCAGATGCATGTATTTGTTTACGTTCTCCTTAATGTGAAAATTTCCAAAAAGGAAAACAAATTGCTGCAAAGATTTGAACTATTTCATTCAAAATGACATTTTCAACAATTTCTTCTTCAAAAGAGAAAGGAAGACTCAACAACACTTTTCAATTTTGAATTAAAAAATTCTTTCGACACTTCAAATATAAACAAATCAAACCAAATACATGAAGAAAAGTTCAATCCATTATCAAAGGAAGGAAGAATTCACGACACTTTTCTTTTTGACACAAAATGACAATTACCACACTTTTTGTACCAAAGTGACAAATCGATTTAAACAAATTTTTGACAAAGGATTGTAAATGAACAAACACACAAAAAAATTCACTAATCCTAATATAATTGAGGCTGATCTAAGTGATGTAGGTAAGTTTCAATAAAGATGCACTGTTCATTTGCAGCAAAACAACGAAACAAAACTGAAAACAAGGTCAAAAACCCTCAATTTCTAGAATGAAAAAAGAGTTTAGTCATTCATCACACTTAGACTTCACGGAAACAGAGATGCATCACACTTACTACACTCGGGAATGCGATGCATACTGGGTTACAATGGAAGACAGTGCGATGGTCCACGGAGCGCAACTGAAATGGGTTTTGGTTAAGATGTGCAGCTGTTTTCAATGAGTTAGGTTGAGTGTTGATGAAAAATAAAGAGAAAAGTATGAAGGAATGTCTTGAGAGGTTACCGAGCTACAAAAAGGGCTTATGGATGTGCTTGTAAGTCAAATGTTTAATTCATAAACTAAACCAAAGATTGACTGAAGCAGCATTCATCTACTATGCAATTGCAGAGCAAGAGTAGTTCGAAGGCTACCTGGATGACTTCAGACTCTGTCTATAGTTTATAAAACAAAGAATAACAACAAACAAACATCTGTTCATTTCCCCAGTGTAGTCGCCAATTTGTTTCTGGGAAAATTAGTATTCCTATAGAATGTTAGCCCTCTAGGTTTGGCAACTACCCTAGAAACAACAGTTTAAAGCAATTCAACGATTTCTTCCATTTGTAGCAGATAAGAGAAAGATAATGGAACCAACCTGGAACTTCCACTTAATCCCTTGCTTGATCTCTCTCCCCTCTAACAAATCCTACAACTCCTCCCCATACTTGACATGATTGGAGAGTACCTGCACAAGTACAGCAATAGAGAACCGTCAAAGCATCACGATCTATTACAACATAAACATTATAGAATTAGATATATAATGAACATATGATAGCATTCACAAATGATAACATTCACAATTGCATAATCATGTGGAAGAAAACTTGAAGAAATTTATTAATAGAAGGGAGAATTACAACCTAGTTTTCTGATCTAGCATCATCCTCCCAACTTCAATCCTTCTTCGCCTCATGAAATAGCAAGATCACTCCAACAATACAATGCTCTTTCCTCAATTACAAACCATCAGCACTTCCTTGCAATTCACAATATTCCAGCCTCTAGATCTCTTAGATTAGGGATCCATTTATAGATGTGTGCAAGGGTGTGAGTCATCCATGGGGTTTGATCAGTGTCATTCCACTTGTTACAATTGGTTCCCCTTGGAAATTTCTTAGGTCCCTTACTCATCCTTGGGTGAATTCAAAAAGGCAAGTGGCACAGGAGAAGTTTCTTGAAGATTCCATGAGAAACCACCTAGCAAACTGTCCTTGACATTTGTCCATCCTTGCCCATTTCACCCTATAGAAGGCCTAATCAATATGTATCACACCCTGGCACTGTAACACTCAGTATGCATCGCACTTTGACAGTAGAGCAGTCAGTATGGTTTAATTTAGGCCATTTCTAGATGGTTTCTCAAATGGAACTTTTGGGGAATGATGTATTCAAATGACTATGTTCTTTTAGGGTATGAAACAACTATTTTCAGGGTTAATGAGTCCTACTTTATTAACATATAAGTTTGGGGTGTATGTGTCCAAATATGCCTATAACAAAAAATATGCTACGTTGTTCTGATACTTTGCTCGTTCACTATGTTTTTTGATGGTCTTTTCGCTGACTTGCAATGGCCTCAGGGATAGGATGGGCCCCTCCCCCTGACGATGAGGAGGCCACCTTTCTTGTGCTAATATTAAAAAGAGCATCATTCAAAGTTTGTTAAAAAATTAGAGAGTGTTCCATTTGTCACTCTTCCCTTGGGCTTTTGGAGGACTTCATTAACCTTTCAAGACATATCAGTATTGGAAAGTTTATTATGGCCCTCACCCAAATCTATTGATATATGGATTGATAAAACCTGTAAGGTCATGATGAAATGAATTTTAGGGTTATATTCTATGGGAAATGGATTTTTTGTTTTTCTTTTCAAATGCAAAAGGGAGAGACATTGTGTTTAGGAAAGGGCCATATTTCTTTGGCTCAAGGGAAATTTACCTAAATGCTTTGTCCTTGAATTTTAATTTTTAGCAGGAAATCCCATGACAGTGCATGTTTGAGTAAAACTCCCCAATCTACCTTTTTCATGCTCAAGTGATGAAAATTTGAAGGCTATAAGAAGTGTCATTGGGAGGTAATTAGATTGTGCCGAGCCAAAAGACCAATAGTTTGCATGTGATAAGATATGTGTTCAGGTGGACTTGGATAAAGTCCTCCCATATGAAATTGTTTTGACACAAGGATATTGGAGGCATGTACAATCTATCGACTACGACCAAATTCCATTTAAGTGGAAGAGCTTCCATGAATATGGCCATTTTGTGTTATACTAGAAAGAAGACCAGAAATGGAATGAGGAAGGACTGAATTCAACCTAATAAAATCAATGAAACACTAAAAGAAGGGAGCCAAACGTTGGAAAGGGAACATCAAGAATTCTAACCCTTCTATGAATAATCATTACCTCCTCTTTGGAAAACCCATTTGAAATACTCTCTCAAGAGGAATCCAAACTAGAGGAACTAATTGTAGAACATACAACACTGGGCCAGGAAGGGAATGCATTAGAAGGGAAAATAATACTGGCGAAAGAGAAATAAGAGAGATTCAAGAGGGGGATCTGAAAAGGAAAACACAACCTATAGTAGTTGATAAATACCATCCCCCTCAAAACATTTCCACCCCAATGATTCATTAAAAAACGGAGATGGGCAACAAAATGAGTCTCGAAAACAACAAGAACCAATAAAATGATTAAGAAAAGTTCTAAAAAGAAGTGCCAAAAAGAGAATCAATTAGAGAAGCAACTCATCCAGTCTGGAATTGGAAAAAAATAAAAAATGCAGTGGCAAACCATCCAAAAAAGAAGCAAGATAAGTTGATGCTAAAAAAAACACTAAACTTGACAATCAATCTCAAATTACAGAGATCCTCAAGAATGCGAGCAACAAGGAACACAAGAGCTCAAAGTCTGGTGGAGGTATGCTTAGCTCCTCTAAGTTTAAATGATTATTGTTTCTTAGAATATACGGGGAATGGGAAATCCCATTAAATCCCAAGTGGTAAAAGATATAGTGAGAAGAGAGAATCCTCAAGTTTAATTTCTTCAAGAAACCAAATTAGAAGAAGCTAGGATTCTCTCCATTCATTTTTTTTTGGATAGGAAGTTCTAATGTAGCTTAAATCTCTTGCAAAGCTTTTGATAACCTCTAAACCCTGTGGTTAGACTCTTGTTTTTCACTAAAAAAATGTATAGAATACAAATTATGGGTGGTAGTAAAAATTGAAGAAAATAGTACAAAAGATATCCTTTCTTTTGTTAATATTTACCCTCCATTATTATACAACAAGAAGGAAGAGTTTTGAAAATCCTTAATTAATATAAACGAGAACAATGGCATATAAACAACACCATAGATGGGGATTTTAACTCTATGTTATATTTTTTAGAAAAGGGTGGGGGAAGTGTAGTTAGGTATACCTTCTGGGAACATCTAGAGGATCTTATTTCCGACTGGGATCTCTTATAAATCCCTCTAAAAAATGGAAATTACACTTGGAAGAATCACATAAGTGATTCAGATCATATCGTTTCTCATTTGGACCTCCTTTTTATTGTTACAAAATTAGAAAGGAAGAAAGATTCTCTTATATTGATAGTTACTTGTGATATTATTGTGGACTTATTATTTTGTATTTATGTTCTTTTATATTTGTTTCATTAAGCAATCACAAAAAAAAGCCATGAAGATCAATGACACCAGATGTAAGCACCTATCCAATGCTAAAATCCCTCTATAGGGGAAAACCCAATCAAACTCTTCCACTAGTAAATCAAATTGAGATAGACCAAGACATGTTACAGCTGGAAAAGGACCTCCTCTAATCACCAAGTCAACCCTTCCTTCCAGTAGATGATCCCTGCCAAAGTCTCCAAGTGTCAGCTTCACAGATGCAATTTCAACTCAGAATTTTGACCTTCCAGCTATAGATTTTCAGCCCCCAACTTCAGAATTTTAGGTTTGCAAGATTCACAAAATTCTTCCCCAAAAATAGTCTAATATCTTCGCATATTGAGATATATATGCCCAAAAATGCAATCCTTTACTTCTATAGCTTCTTCCTTCTCTCTCCTCAACTTCACTCTTCTTTTTCTCCCTCTTTTTTTTATAGTTCAAACTTTTTGAGTTTGCGCTTCAAATGAGATGAGATGCCTTTATATATACATCTCTACTAGGTTGAATAGCCCTAATCTAGGCCAAATTCATGAGGACAAGTCCAACATGGTTTGGAGGTGACAAATTACTCTTTTGACTAAAAACAATTCTTTTTACATGATATAAAAGTGCACGAAGGGTCTAATAAAAATGACAATGATTTTATTAACTAAAGACAAAACCTAGAAGCCTTCTATGGAGGATTTCACCTAAATAATCATTGACCCAAACATGAAACCATTCTTTAATAAGTCAATTTTTATAATAAATTTATTTTTCTTTCTTTTCACAAATACATTACATCATGACTCAAATACAATTATGAAGATCGACACTAGTTACATTTTTCAACACTCCCTCTTAACTAGGGAGGTATTCATAATTACATATATACAAAGGTACATGGAAGATCTCAAACTGATATACTCTATGGATATTCATAGCACACATGGTGCTACAGATTAGATACCTGACCAAGGTACTCTAATCGAGTGGGACTAAGGTGTACTCAAGCTTTAGCCACTCTAGGTACCATCAGGATTTTAAGCTCTAACACCAACCCAAGGATCTTGGTGCGTGTCCAAGGTTAGAGCTCCATGGCCAATTCCACCATCCCTACTTTGGGATTTAGACATCAACACATAGGTTGGCCAGATGTACTTCCAAGCATATTGTTGCCACAAGATGATTCATATCTCCTTATCAACTAAGTCAGATATATATCCACCACTCAAGAATGCTTCAAATGTTTAATATTTTTACAGAGAGGTCCTGTAGAATCACAACTCCAATCGGTAATAACCTTCAAGTATATATACAAGTAAACACAAAACTTCAGGGTCCTCAATCATTCTAATGCTATATATATCATCATCAATTTATCCAAATACGTCTTGTTGGAAGCTTTCTTATTCTTTCAATTCTTCAGTAGCACCAAATACAACCACAATACTTTTCAATTTTGTTTTTTGCAAATCCGTCTGTAGTACTTAATTCATTCTTTGATTTCATTCTTTATTCAAGGTATTCACTATGACTGTCATAATATGCCCTCCCTCTTATCCTGGGAGATATACCTTTTTTTTAAAATCCAATCTCCCCCTCAACTTTGGGAGATCAACAACTTCTTTTATAATAGTAGGGAAGCTTCAACCTTTTAAGGCTTCATTATTTCTCATGGAATCAAGGGCATCTTTATCATCATCATTCTTATAGCTTCCTTCATCATGCTCATCATCATTATCATCTTTAATTATGAATATATTCAACATCTTGAATATAATGTACCTACAAAAATTTAATAGCAAGTACAACCAAGTATAAACATATAGAAACATGAATTCAACCATATAAAAAGCATCTCATTATAATGGAAGAATCAAAACATTCAATCTTTAGACATCAAATACCTCAACCTAGTTAGGTTCATAATTAGCTAGAGTCACATCTTTTATATATTAGACTTCACTAACTTGCTAGGGTTTTGTCACAAACCCTAGACTCCATCTTCAATACATAAAGCCTTAGATATCAACAACTTAGTGAATATATAAATTCAATCACAATACTAAGGTTTTAACAATATGCTCTTAGATATACATGTCAAATTATACTAGGGTTTGTTGCACACCCTAGATTTCATTGTCAAAGCTAAATCATATTAATAATTGAAAACAATATACTTCTAGGGTTTCATTATCATGCCCTAGAATATCAATCTACTAAGGTTTTTACAAACCCTAGATTTCACAAACTAAAACATGAGTATTATCATAATCGCATATACATATTTAGGATGTACTTCCATTTCACATCAATATTTACTAGGTAGACCCAAGATCAATACATCAAATAGTTTTTGACCAAGCTAAGGTTTCGATGAAATAAACGAATATACACCTAGTGTTTTATTGATGGTCCTAGATACACAAAAGCAGTCCCATCTAGAATACGACCCAATTGTTGTTGCAGTGGGTTTTAATGATATGCCTTGGCTGCAATAACACATAGAGTGATGTATAATGATTTTGGTGAGAATAAGTGTGTGACCTTGCAGAGAGTCAATTGTGATGCATGAAGGTTCTGCCATGTGAAAGGGAAGATAATTGAGCCCCTTAAAATCCTATCATAGTAAGGATCTTGAAAGGAACACACTAGCATAATGACATCACAAGATAATATTCAAGTTCACAAGTTAACAGTGATGAATTAATACAAAAACACATATTCAAAAAGATTCGTACCAACACAAATGAAATAGTTCATAAGCATAAGCATAAGTAAAGTAACATATATTCTAAACATAACAAGAATAGTCCTACTACATTTACAACATATGCATAAAAACGTGTTGAATTTGAGATTTTATTAAGTGAAAGTTCCAATCATACATACACCATTGATGGACAACTAGCTCCAATAGTGGAACATGAAGTCAACATCATCTTCTCCTCAAGAGAAATATACTTCCTCTATGCTACGGAGAATCCAAGGCTCTCACAAAATCCCAAGCTCTTGATTCTAAGCATAAGCCTAGCCAAAAGCTTGGCTCCCCAAAAACCCTTTACATGAGTTATGAGGTTCTATTTAAAATAAGAGGGGGTGACTCTTCAACTCCCATTTGTGACTTTTGGACTTCCCTCATGACTCTTCATCTTCTTTACAAAATAACTCATTACATTACATCATGACTCTTCACATTCCAATATTGACACTTGGAATTCTAATTACAAATTAATTACAAATAATATTACAATTTACACTCATACCCATATAAGACAAAATAGGGTAGAGCCAATTAGACAAACTAATAATACAAAACACTATCTTTCTTGAGTTTGGGAAAAAATGAGCTCAACAACTTCGAATTTATGTCTTTTGATGATGTATTGATGCCAAGCTTGGTACTGTGTGATGACATCCCCAAACTATGTGATAGTGTCTGGTTGGAAGCAAACTCTAGACTCCATGGCATCTAGGTACAATGATTTGGAACCAATTTGAACTTCCTTCTGGAGCATGAGAAACATTGTTCATACTTGGATAGCACCACTGATGTAGTTCTGCATTTTATGTCTATTCGCCTCCAAATTTTCCTTGGTGGAAATTTGTATTAGCTACTCCAAGTCTTAGTCTATCTCTTTCCTAACCTGGTTCCTAGGTTTGACTTAAGTGAGTGAGCCAACTGATCGGATCTTGTGGGACTTCACCAAGAAATCTAGACTATTGTATAATCGTGCATATGAGGACTGAATGTTACCAATGAAAAAAGCGAGTTGTTTGATGTTATGGATCAACGTTTGCATTTGTGCTTTCTCCATCTATGCTTGTTGCTTCATTTTCTTACCCAAATCAAGCACTAGCCCTTTGTATGACATTGACCATTCATACACGACAACTATTGCAACTTGTACATTCCTAAGAGTTTTGAAAAAATATTTACACTGCTGTTGCAAGCCATGAACATGGAAAATTGCCTTATGCACAGTAACAATCTCCTCATAGAGATTCCACATGGTCTCTCCAAATATTCACACTTCACTGAGTATCACTGCCTTCATTTCCTCCAGACGGACCTGTGTGAAATCTACATTCTCAGTTGTAGCGTGAATCTATTTAACTTCTTGCCGCCTGACAGCCTACAAGTTATTTTCTATTCCTTATTCTCGGTCATTAAAAACATAGTATTGTACTTCGCTGCAGCTGTGAAGGCCAAGTTGGTTGCGGTAATGGCATTGGGATTCTTCCTAGTGTCTACCATAATCACCCTTTCTCTAAGAAAATTAGGAGATAAAAGGTCATCCAGAAAATGCTTCTTACATGCTTATACAATCTTCTTTTGAATTTCATCATACAAAAAATTGTACATGGTCCATAACTATATCGTCACCAAGAGGAACAACTTCCCCATCCTCACCTAGAGCTGACTCTTCTATTGGAGGTGGTGGAGATTGAATGATCTATTTTTTGTTTGGAATCGGGTCAACATCTTGGTTCTGTGACTCTGGTTCCTCCTCCATGTCTATGATCTCTATCAATTGTTCAACCTATTGAGTAAGCTCCATGTCCTGCATCTGTCCACTCTCCTCCTCTGCTAGTTTTTAGTTCTATTCTTTCTCTTTAACTTGTTTATGGGTTATTTATTTTTCTATTTTGCTTCACCTTTCTTCTTCTTCCTACTTCTTCTTCTCTTCTTGTTGTTTCTTTTGATTTTCTTCCTCCAATCTCCTCTGCTCTTCCCTCTTCCTCCATTTTTCTCTTTGCATCCTTTGTTTCTTCTTTGCCTTTGCTGCTAAAGCCACTTTCATAATGGTTGGATCCACTTTCATCTTGCGGCTTCAATCTCCCCCTGGGCTATAAGCAAACTTTCTCTTTCCCTTATCCTGTACAAGGTTGCTCCCTTCTGCTGGCACTACTTCTAGAGTAGCTTCCTTCAGTGGAGTCACCTATGCAATTCCTGCAAAACTGATTGGCTCACGGGACTTGGAGGAATTATAACAATTATTCCATGGATCTTCCTACTTCCAGTGAAACATCCAACTGAGCCACTAGAAGTGAATTATCGTACATTTTTCTTTGAAAATACCACTGGGATCGTACGGATTAAAGTCTCGAGTATCAAATGCAAAATTCTCTATCACCTTTCCTTCAGTATCGGTGTCCTCCAAGTTCTTCATCTTGTACAATCCAATTTTCATAGGAAGAGTTGAACAAGGTGATTTCTTCTTCTTATACAAATATGATGACACCAAGTGGAGAGATGATATGACACTTATTGCATGACAAGCTTGTTGATGGCATACCTTCGCAAAAGATGTGACGACTTATTACCATTGAACACTCTAAGGAAGGTGCCATCCGGTGAGGCAAACCAATCTGTGATCTTCGATACTGCTTCCATTTCCCCACATGACATGCAAGGTGGCTCTTCCTCAAGTATCATATTGTATAGCGGAATGAGGAAGTGGTCAGTTAGCTTCTCTATTACTTCTCGATGGTTAGAACTCGAGAGAAGTTTGTAATGAATTTGTAGGGCAGGGTCTCGAGGTGTCCAAGTCCAATTCATGTTAGGGAATGCATTATGTGCACATATTTCATCCAATAAATATGCAGACATATAAAATATCGCTTGCCTACCGTTGGGAGGATTCATGGAGTTACCTACATGGATACTTAACTATCGAGCCAACAAGTATGAACAGTTGAATGAATTCCCCTTGTTCACAACATGTTTCAATAAGATTTCCCACCCTTAAGGAAAGGTCTCTGTTCTCTGTTGACCATAGATTCAACATGCTAGAATGATCAACAATTGATAGGCCCTCCTGAGAGACTTTGTCTTGTAAGTATTGGTGGGTTTTTGTTGAAAATTTTATGGCTCTTTCACCTAGAATTTAACAATGTCTTTTGTGCCTACATAGCTGTTGGTGGCATAGAATTATGAATCCATGAGTGTTTCTAACTCGAGAAAATGATACATATGACAGTAATCTCTTCCATCTGCTGGCATTTCTCAAAATCATGGTATTCACATAAATATGTGAGATAATGTAGTTGATAACATAATGGGAAGGCTGGATCTCTGCATGCAACCATGCGCAGCCTTAATTTCTAGACATTAATGTATATCTGTCAGTCCTCTAGATTTGCTTCAAAGCCCTTTGGTTAAAAAAAATCGTTCACTTTCTACCATGTAAGATCTGATTCATTTTCCACTTATAGTTGAGTGTATAAATATACTGGTAAGTTTACTGGCATACTCTCAACTACTTCCTAGTATTTATTTCTATGGTATCTTTTGAATCAGCTCCCTTAGATGCCATGATAATAGTGACTGCTAGAGAGAAGTGATCAACATTTGTGACACCCGTGGGAGGGAAAAAGCACTCATGGCACAAATAAATTAGCTTTTTCAAATCCACTTTCAAGGAAAGATCAGGCAACAAACCAATGAATTAATGAGAAAGATTGCACAATTTTCATGAGACAAGGAGAGAAATTGGCTGAGCGAGCTACATATTGTGTAGTCTCAGCAACCAATGATGGAGCCTGAGGCTTGAGACTGCACATTGCGTAGTTTCAGTGGTCAAGGTGGTAGGAATGAGCCCTGAGACTACACAATGCATAGTTGGGCCAACCTGTACTATGCATTGCGTAGTCTACATGAACAAGCTCTTTTCTTGAGCCTTGGTCATACAAAATTCCCAACTAGACAAGGGAATACATGGCTAGGTCAAGTGCAGATCTACGCGGTGAGGGTGTAGGAAACAAGAAGATATAAGTGATAATTAAAGTTAAAGTATGGACCTAACTAAGTATGGATAAATCAATGTGAATCAAGTGTAGAAACTCAACAAATAGAAGGAAAAACAAATATGCAAGGAGAGTCATCGAAACATCGATCACTAGTGTGAAAAAACAAGAAAACTAATGCGACACTTATGAAAGGCGAACGACAAACTAAATCAACACTTCTACAAGCTAATATAAGTTAAAAATCTAGCAAGCATGAAGAGAAACAAGCAAAATAATACTCAATGAAGAAAAACAACAAAAAGGAACAGAAAAAAATGCGGAAGATGATAAAAGCAAAACTCACCCAGAAAAGTGACAAAAACTCCTCCAAAGGATCCTTGATCTCCTTGGGAATGCTAAAGCTCCAAGATAAAATGAAAAAATGAGCTCTAGAGGCATCAATTAAATATATTTGGGTGGATTGGGGTTTATAACACGCATGCCTAAAATTAAGGAAAATGTGACACTTGGCAAAAATCTCAAAAAATAGGGATTGTGCCACTTTCAGGAACTAATGTTGAATTCCTATTTTCTAGGGATTGCTTTTTTTTTCTTTTTCGAGAAACTTTCTACGCACATTTCCAAGGAAGATTATGCAATTCTACAGAACTTCGAAACTTCCTGGCTCAATGCATTTCATAGTTTCTAAGCTCAAGGATTGGATTGCACATTTTCTATGCTTAGTGCTCGGTTACCATCCATGATTGTGCAATTCCCAGGCTCAAGGCTAAGATTCCATTATGGATTGCATAATTTCCATCATCAAGTTTGGCTTGCCTTCCATGATTGCATAATTTCTAGAGGTAAGGCCAAGACTGATGCAAGGTCAAGTTAGAAGGTTAGCTTACGATTAAAAAAGATCAGGTAAGTATGAAAACAAGAAAAAACAAGCACAAATGAAAATAATAAGTCTTGATCAAATCATGAATAGTTGACGATAGTAAAAGATAAGCCCCCATGGATAGAAGGGAAGGATCTAACATCAAAGCATAAGAAAAATTTTGGAGGGTGGTTATAGCAGCTATAATAGGTTTCATTCCTAGGATCTTACTATAACTATTTCAAGAGTTTTGTTTATAAACCATGACTCACCAAAACCTAAGAATCTAGGGTTTCATTATATAACTTAGACATTAAAAAAAAAACCATAAAGTTCTAGTTTTTTTATCACAACATTATACAAACCCTAAACTTCAAAATAATAGGATTTCATTATATGTTCTAGAATTTATCAACAACCCCTAGGTAGATTAGGGTTAACATGACACACCCTTAGCATTGGAATGATGGGGTTTCACAGTGAGCCCTAAAGGTTAGGGTTTCACAAAATGATCAAATGAAAAGAGACAATATAATGGGGGTAGCTTAAATATAATGATTAATTACCCTAACAAGAATGTTTATGATTCAAAATCCTAGACATAAAGATGTTAGTAGTGTAAAGGAAATTTCAAAAGAATAATTATCATAACTTTTGTAAGAATAGAACCTTATAACAAAACTTGTAGTCTAAGACATACCTTGAGTTGATCTTTAACAAACCTTATAAGACTTTAGTTTTTGAAGGGATTCCTTTGCAACAAGACTTATTTCATTATTCAAGTCTTTCTTTTGAAGTCTCCTCCATAACCTTTTTTCATTCTACAAGATTTCCTAATCAAGGAAAAAATATAAACAAAAGATTATTAGTATGAATTACAAACAAATATTGATGTGAGGAGGAAACCAAACATGAAAAATTAAATAAAGAATAATATACTTATCTTTTAGTAAAATGATGAAGGCTACCTCTTAATCCAATCCTTTTGAGGGATACCTGCAACCTTTCAAAAACAATTCAAGAATTCCTAACAAGACATATTAGATCTATGAGCTCTAGAAATCAAAACAAAAGAAAACATTGCAAAAATTAAAGTATAAGGATATGCAAGGAATAATATCCCTAAGAGTCTCTAGAAAATAAATCTTTGACTTCAGATTCTTTAGCCTTGCTCTTCTTAGGTGGAACTTCATCGAAAACATTTCCATGTTCTCTTTCTCTCTTCTTATTCCTTGGATTCTTAAGACATTGACTTTTGTATTGTCCAATTTTGTGACAATTGTAACACTCAATTTTTTATAGATAAATATTCTTCTTTGGTCATTTGAACTTTTTGAATGTTCCCTTTTTCTTGTGATGGTCAGTGTAGGAATTAGAAGTGTTGTTTTCTTCATCCTTCTTTTTTTCACTTACTAATGATATGTGGGCCTCTTCTTGACTACATGCATTCAACATTTGTTGAAAGTTTGGAGTATCTTTCCAACTGCTAATTCCTGATGCAAAAGCACTCCAAGGTTTTGGTAGACCTATTAGAGAAACAATCATGAGTTTCTTTTTTGGTACAAATTCATCTGTAGCTTGGAATTCATCTCTTCTTCTAGATATTCTTACAAAATTTGATGAAACTATATCATCTTTAGTCATATCTATTGTTCTTAGTTCATTCTTGAGACTAGCTATATAACCAATGTTTTTGATAGTAATAAATTGGAGATAGTTTCATACATTTATTAAGTGGAATCTACATTGGATATGTATGGGATTATATTATCTTTTACTCCATCTACTATTAGATTCATCGCCAAGATTTCAGTTTCCCTGAATTTCTCCTTTCCTACATCATTTGTAGGTTTCTTAACTTTTCCTTGAACAAGATCCAAAAACTTTATGCTTAGTGAGAATAAGATCTATCATCTTCTTCCACGCTCTGTAGTTGGAAGCTCCTTCTAGCATTTTCCTTTTCTTCAATGAGGTTGTCATAGTCTCTATAGATAGTTGGCTTCTCTTCTTATATCATCCTTTCTTTAATGGCCTTCTTTTGTTCCTTCCTCCTTAACTCTTCTTTCAATTAACCTTCAAGCTCACTTTCCCTTCCTTCTTCACCTTAGTTATGATACCATGTTAGAAAATAAAAAAGTTAGAAAGATTCTCTTATATTGATAATTACTTGCAATATTCTTGTGGATTTATTGTCTTTTATTTATGTTATGTTATATTTGTTTCAACAAACGATCATCAAAACCAAACATAAATATCAATGACACTAGATGTAGGCACTTAGCCAGGATTAAAATCCCTCTATAGGGGAAAACTTAGTCAAAATCTTCCACTAGTAAATCAAATTGAGATAAACCAAGACCCATTACACCTAGACAAGGACCTCCACCAATCACCAAGTTAGTCCTTCCTTCTAGTAGATGATCATTGCCAAAGTATCCACGTGTCAGTTTCATATATGTAGTTTCAATTCAGAATTTCATCCTCCAAGCTACAAATTTTTGACCCTCGACTCTAGAATTTTAGAATTGCACTAGATTCAAAATTTTTGGCCTCAAAACCAGTCTAGTAACTTCACATGTGTGAGATAGAGATGCCCAAAAAATCGCTCCTTGAATTCTACAACTTCTTATTTCTCTCTCCTCAACTTCACTCTTCTTTTATAGGTCGAACTTGTTGAGTGTGTTCTTCAAATGAGTCAAGATGGCTTTATATATAGCCTTTCTACTGGGTTGAGTAGCCCTAATCCATGCCAACGTCATGATGATATGACCGACTTAGTGTGGAGGTGACAAATGAATCTTTTAACTAAAAAATAATTCTTTTCACATGATACAAAAGCCTAAGAAGGCTCTAATAAAAATGACAATTATTCTATTGACTCAAGACAAAACCTAGAACCCCTCAATGGAGGACTTCACCTTAAAAATCATTGACCCAAGCATGAAATCCATGATTTAATAACTCAATTGATTTTATAACAATTTTTTTT
Organism: Pinus taeda; assembly: GCA_000404065.3. Lineage (NCBI taxonomy): Eukaryota > Viridiplantae > Streptophyta > Pinopsida > Pinales > Pinaceae > Pinus > Pinus taeda. The sequence continues at coordinate 63,749 of APFE031261333.1, forward strand.
CTTTATTTTGACAAATACATTACATCATGACTCAAACATAATTATGAAGACTGACATTAGTTACATTTTTCAACACTTACCCATGGTTATTGGTTGGTCAAAGGGAAATCATTTTTGTCTTTAATATTAGCTCAGGGCATATCAAACCATCGACCACTTATGTTAACAATGGATCCTGCTAAAAATTATGGTCTGATTCCATTCTGTTACAATCAAGTGTGGTTGCATAAGGCAGGAGTTGTTGAATTAATAAAACAATCATGGGAATCATTAGTTTATGATTATCCAACTTTCATCTGGGAGACTAAGTTGAAGTTGGTACAGAAATCGAGGATATAGGCTAAGGAACACTTTAAGCCTCTAGGAAAATAAAATAATGATCTTATCAAAAGTATTGAGGACATGAATCCTTAATGTAAGAAGATTTTATTATAGAGAAACATCTAGAAAAATAAAAACAACTAACCAAGAAAATTCATGCTCTTAGCAAGCAAGAAGAAGATTACTTGCGAATAAAGACAAGAAGCCTTTGGATTTGAGCAGGAGATAGTAATTTTCCATTCCTCTAGAAAAATTAGAAACCGAGTGATCCAGATTTAAACAGGAACGCAATAAAATACAGAGATAACCATATACACAAAGATGCAGCGGAAATAATACTTCATTTCATTAATGGAAAATACTGAAATATGCTTACAACCAGAAATAGAATAAACCAGCTAGGGCGATGGTAGCTTATCTCTGAGAAGAGATGTGTGGCTACATGCCTTTGAACTGTGTTACAATGAGGCTCAAAGGCCTATTTATTGTTGGGAAACAATGGAAAAACCCTTCACATTCCAAAACCTAACCCTGGAAGATGAAACGCCA
>APFE031261333.1:71063-91433 GCA_000404065.3 Pinus taeda
TGCTATAATTAAGGAAACTGAAAAAAACTACACGAAGCACTTAGAGGGGATCCAAGTCGAATTAGCGGGTGGCCACCAATATCCACTTGGATCACCGAGTCAAAGCAATTTCTCTTGAGGGTCTTCTAAAAGATCCTAAATTCCCAAAATTAAACAAGAAGGTTTTTTATTCTTCAAAGTATTTTATTCATAAGACAAATAAAATGAACTTGAAAAAGTGCAATCATTCATCTCATGTCTTCCCTTGATCATTTTGGAATCAAAGAATATACACCTCGTCAAACCAATTTAATGAATCTAAGGTGATTGAGGCCATCTAGGCCCTTGATCTAGAAAAAGCTCGAGGGGATGGATGCATTCTCCACTAGATTTTACAAATCCTTTTAGGGCTTAATGAAAAAGGACCTATTTAGAATGTTGAATTCATCCAGATTAAGAGGGAAGTTGGGGGGAAGCAAAAACTCTTCATTCTTGACTCTCATTCCAAAACTGTCAATGCCCTCCTCTCTTTTTTTCGCTTCTGTCCTATTTCTTTGTGAAACTCTTCTTACAATATTTTGACTAAGGCAATGACCATCACAGTAAGCAAGGTCCTACCCACAATAATTTCAGAAATCTAAGGAGGTTTAATGAAGCATAGGAAAATATTGGAAACAATGATCTTGATTTAAGAGGCTATCCACTCCAATGAGCTAATTGGTGGGCCATGCATGGTTATCAAATTAGATATAGTGAATTCTTTTTATGGAGTTTGGAATTCCTTTTTTATTTACAGTTATGGAAAAACTAGGATTTTGTTCGGAATTCATCAAATGGGTCCAAGCTGGCATTGGTCATCCATGTATTACTCCTTTGATAAATATTCATCCTTGCATTTTTTTCTTGGCTACTAGAATTTTTAGGTAAGGTTTTCCCCTCTCTCTATATTATACTTGATGATGGCTAAGAGCCTTAGAAAAAAATTGGAATAGTCTAGGGCTTAAGGAAAATTAAAGGCCTAAGTATAGCTAAGAACAAAAACAATGTCAACCACTCCCAATTTTCTGATGATACACTTCTCTTAGGTAGTGCATCAAAAAATATTTCTCTATGATTCAAATATGTTATGGACCAATATTTTCATTTTTCTAGGGGTCTAGTCATAAAAAAAAGAGTATGATTATTGGGTGGAATAGGTAAGATGCAAACCTTATAGATATTTTGAGAGTCCTAGAATTTTCCTTAGACTCAAAAATTTCTTATTTTAAATATCTCGGAATCCATATATCCATAGGCACCTCTAATTCCAAGAGTTGGAATGACGCAACAAACAATTTTAAAAAGAAAATCTAGATGTGGGGAACTCAATGACTGACTACAACCAAAAGAGTCATATTGGTTAAAATAATATTATAATATTTACTCCTTTAGATGTGCTCTATTTTCTTCACTCCATAATCTGTTCTCAACCAATAAGTCTTTTAACTCAAAAATTCGTATGGCAAGGTGGGAAAGGAAGTGAAAATAAATTTCATCTGGTGCAATGGAACATTTTTCGTCTACCCAAGGATAATGGTAGACTATACATGAAAGAATATTTGTACATGAACCTTTCTCTAGGAGCTAAAATCGTTTGGATACTCATCTCAAATTTGATAGAGTGGTGGAAGATGGCATTCATTAGAAAATACTTCAACAAAAATAATTTTCTCAGAGCTGAATCAATCTATTGGTTGGGTTGTGGTTCCAAAATATGGAATTTGTGTTTTGAGGTTTCCCCTCTCATTGTTTATCATATTAGCTGGTGCATAGGGAATGAGGCTCTCATTAACATTTGGAAAGATGATTTCTCCCCCAACGTACTGCTGGGTGGAATTGTGAAATACTGTGAATTGGCCAATTGGATGTGTTATCCATGATAACCACTAAAAATAAATTTTAGTTTTATTAGTTAAGGTTTTCCACCACTGATATTTACATCTATCTGCTGCTTTTTCTAAAAGAGGTTGCTGTGCTTCGCATTTGGAGATTAAAGAAGGAAGGACATGTCAAGTCTAGTTTGTTTTGGAGAAATTCCCATATTTTCTTAAAAAACCCATTTCTCTCACTCATCCCATTTCATCCTTTGTCTTTCCAACTCTAGGCGTAGACCCATTTCCTATTCGTTTCATATTCACCCATTTCCCAACTCTAGCTGTGTTTCCTATTTTCAACTCTAGCCTCACTTCAAACTCTAGTTGCATTTCCACATTCCCCCTTTGAAATACTTCAAATCATTAAAATATGTCGCAGTCCTTTTATAAAGGGTGGACCCGCAAATTATTTCACTGTTGGCCTTTCTCTTTTTCCTTTACAATACATCTCTGGCCATTCCCCTTACTGATTGTGATTGTGATATCGCATACTTCAAATTCTCCGGCCCGCCGATATTGCAAAACCATTTCGCTCTTCGATTGTGATATCGTCCTGCTCGCCCATTGGCCCCCTCCGCTGATATCGCATATCACAAGTTTCCCTACTGATTGTGATATCACGAGTCTTTCCTCAGCCTCACCAATTGTTATATTTGTTCCGCTGCCGATTGCGATAGCCCTTCTCTCATCGATTGCAATAGTGCAATCAGGCATTGGAAAGTCATAAGTTCCTCATCCCCGAAGTCCTCTCCAGCTTGCAATTGCGACATGCGAGTCTTGCTTCCGGATGCAATATTTTATGTGTGTCACACTTTATTGAAGATTCACATCCAAAAATCGGTGAGCACTATGAACTAGTGTTAAGAGGACCCTCTCATGTGTTGCCATTGCAATGTAAAAATGGCTCGGATCAACGGCCCAGGTTGAATAAGCCCCGATCAACGACCCAAATCAACGAAAGGTAAAGTATCCATTTCATTTCCACTAAGTGAGACAACGAAGGTGTTTCTCGACGTTTATTCAACAATATGGTCATTAAACAAGCACAAAGAAAAGAGGGTAGCAATGCACATAGGGCAGTGAAACACAAAGGACAATGAGGCACTCTTAGAATGTTGTACCAGAAACAACACATCAAGATTTCGAAGAGCCATATATTTGAGTTTCCACAAATATAGTTCCAATGCTACAAAAATTTGATTTTCCTAAATAATTGTAACCATTAGATAGGTTCTATTCATACGAATCCCATTTGTATTCAAACTTTGTTGTAACAAAAATTCCTATGAAGGCCCAAAGTTTTATTAATCAGATAGGATTAGATCTCATAGTTGTGGATTGAATCTGGCCCAAGTGGCAAATTATGTAAAGAGATATTTCTATATAAATAGGTAGATTTTCAACTCTACAAAAAAAATGGGATCGATGATGTGAAACCATTGTTGTATTGTTTTCAATTAATAGAAAATACATACTCTATTTTAACTTGAGATTCATTCTAGTTTCAGTCCTATCCTATCATGCTCCTTTGTTATTAGTTTTAAGAGCTTATTTGATTACTTGGAATTCAATGTTGCATTGCTACAACTTCCTTTAATTTGCTGTGATTACTGTGAATATCCTTTTCCACATTAGTAAACCAAGTATGCCTCAGCATCCATAAAACAATGTTTTTTGTTGTTGTTTTATTTTAATTGACTCCATGCCCAATGGTGGTTGTCATCACACTCTTTCACCTGAAAAACCACATAGAAAACCAGAGTTAGCCATCTATATTTTAAAAAAATATTGAGAGAGCTCTCTTAGATTGGAAGGGATAACTTCCAATCAAAAGCTAGTTTGAAACAGTTACTCCGGGTTGAAGGGTTGACACAGCCTAACCCCCACCAGCCCAGTTGATAACAATATGCATCACCGTGGATAAATCAAGCTAATAGATATCACTCTATGGGATGATCAAGACCATTAGAAAGGTTTTTTTTAACCAATGCTTTCGCTTAATCTTGGTACTCAATGGGACAAATTGATTGCTTCCTTAAAGGGATCGGTCCCTATCACCACCTCTATGAAGGATCATCGAACTTGGAAGTTAAGTTCCCCAAAAAAATACTCCGTGAAATTGACCTATTCACAATTGGTCAAAACATTAACACATATGTATCCAATCATATTATGGTAAAAAATATGGAGTAGAGATAGTATTCCAAAAATCAATGTGTTTTGTTGGATATTCGTCAATCAGAAAAAAATCCTTACAACATAAAATATAAGAAAGAGAAATATCCATGGACCATCATGTCATGTTTTATCCTCCAATTCTAAGGAATCTATTGCACATATTTTATGTACTTTCCCCTTCTCTTTGGAAACTTGGCGTATAACATTCACTCGTATGTTCCGTATAGACTCCATTCCAAGATCACGGGAGGATTTTTTTGAGAAATGGAAATTAAAACATCCTTGGAATAGGAAATTTTCTTAATTGCCAATTAGACTTTGGGATGCCCTACCCATGTTCCTTTGTTGTTCTATCTAGATTTCTAGCAACAAGGCCATCTTTAAAACCAAATTTCCAAATCCTATTTCTCTAGCTCTCGAACTAACTTCCTTACTTTTTGAAACTATTTCAACAAGGGGATTCATTTCTAAAGAAATGGATGATTTAAATACTTCAGAGTGCAACTAGATTCAGGTATGTAGAGAACCTCTACCATCAAAATTTTATGGTCTCCAACCTCCCTATTTAAAGGTTCCTAGATTATGTATGAATCAACCTTATTTTAATTAGTGGATTATGTCTCACAATTAGTACTCCTTATTTTTTTATGGCTGTTTGATGGGGAATATGGGGGAGGAAGAACCAGGAGGGGTTTTGTTCAACCATGATGGAGAAAGGGTTTTACAATTCACTTGGGGCCTCGACCCTATGAAAAATAACCAAACTGGGTTCTTAGTACCATAGAAAGGTTTAGAGTTGAGATTTTCTAATAAAATCAATAAAATTTTGATTTTTTGCGATTTAATGATTTCCCTTAGACAAGTCATCAAAGCCAATAATGCGTCGTGTCTAATGCATACCTACACTCTCCAAAGTATTTCCATTATTGCTTCACAATTTGAGAGCCTCAAGTTTATTCATGTGTATCATTACTTAAATTTGGTGGCTGAAGGATTGGAAAAAAAGGGTTCCTCTATTGGGTAGGAAAGAATTGAACAAAGTCATGGTTTCATTACCCTTGACACAATCCCTTAATCATGCTTAGTTCCATATTTTTTTTAAATGGCTTATATTCAAAGGTTGGTCATAGATTCATAGCCTTCCTAAGTTTGTGTTTTCTCACCACCCTTATTGGCCCATTGTTGGCATGACTTTCAAGCCCGAATTTCATTGTTCGCTAGTAGATTTTTAAATATCGACCATGTATTTTCAAATTCTCTCCCTAGTGGCATTTGCATTGCATAAAATGGCTTAAATTATTAGTTATCATATATTTATAGAAGTACTTGTATTTATTCTGTAGTGGCAAGAAGTGGGTGGAATTTACCTTGGATAAGACTTCCAATTTTTTGAGCAAAGGTCTAGAGTTAATGTCGCCACCCTCGTTCCACTTTCATCAATATTTCCCTTGCCCTCTTTAGGATATGGGTATAGATTTGGATCTCAAGTTTCATTTTAGGTCATGTAAATGTCCTTATGTGGTATATTTATTGCTAATTCATGCTACCTATGGAATGCATGGAGTGTGGTATTTTCTAGACTCTAAAGATTGGTCAATATGGTCCTATGTGTCTATTTCCAACTCTCAATGACATTCTATTTCCATGACAAACCCCTCAAAGCCTCTAGTATTTGAAAGTGAAGTTCTAGTATTTGATAGAATTTAGGACTCATATAAGGCATTACTAGAGGTTAAGTAAAGAAAAAATGATATGGCAGAGAGGAAATGACAGTCCTTCCAGCTCTTTATGAAAGTGAAGTTTCTCCCACACCTAAAAAATATGGAACTCTCAATGAATGAGTTATGCAAAGAGTCATCCTCCCTCAATGCTCAGATTACATTAATGGAAAAATTTGTCACTAGAAGCATTTGATTTGGACATGGTGGTTCCAAAACCAATTCTTCTCGAGAGAATAAAATGGTTCATTGTCACCGTAGAGCCAATTCATTAAGAAATGATTGAGGTTGATGGTGATTGCTACAATTGTTTTTTTGGCTGGTTTGGTTGTTTTCTGAAGAAATATTTATGTTTCCTTGCAAGCTTCGTTTTATTCTCGATTCCTTCTATCAAGTAATTAGTGGCAATCATTTTTTATAGGCAAGAATTATAGTTACAGGAACATTTTTTTGGTTGTATGACAAGATGAATATTATCATGTACAAATTTAAAAGTATTGTTGTAAGGGTTTTGGCCCATAATCCAACCTCTTGTTAATACTAAATATATAGCCATTCATTTGAAAAAAATATATTTTTTCACACTAATTTTAGATCCTTTTCTATGAGATGCTAAATGTTTGGAAATATGTAGTTTTAAAATTAAGTATGGTGAGATATCTTTGACTATGGTTCATGATACCTATTTCTTTTCAATTTAACAATGTATGGATTTACAAAATCTATCCATATTACATATACATTTTTTTACTATTATTTTAATATTTTTTTCATATTGCATAAACACCATTAACAATGCCATCCTCTATGTTGTAGTTTCTTGCATGTATCTCAATGGAAACATTATATTTGATTAGAAATTTTAGTGGAAACCTCATTATTTTCTCATATGGTGCATAAATTAGTTCCTTAGTTTCATTTTCATCAATTACATCAAGAACTATTAGTTCTTCATATACATGTAGTAAAGCTTTTTCATCGTGCTTTTTGCACATCCTTGTTGCTATAATGTAGGTGCAGAATAATGGATCTAGTGGAACATGTGTTGGAGGAAAAATTTGAAATTCTAGTGACCCAAGTTTAGCCTGAGTTACCAATAAAATAATTTGTCGTAGTCTAGCTTTCATTGACATTTTCACTCCCTTTTGCAAAGGAGCGTCTCACCCAAGGCAGGCCAGAACCACAAAAAATATGAATGGATCTAGATTAACACCAAAAATTCATTTGCGCCATTAACCATTTAACATTTATGCACCCATATTATAAATGAAACATGAATTCATTATAGTTTATCTGAGACTTTGATGTGAGTTATCAAGAATGAATCACGCAATTCTACTCCTGGTCTTCATTATAGTTTTGTTCATTGGCCTCCTACAAATGGTTCGAGTAAAACACAAGTAAGAAAGAGTTTCTATTGTTAGGACTTAGTTGGTAACGAAATATACTTTTGTAACTAGTTTGACATGGCCAAGAACCTATGCAAAATGTATATATACCTAGTTGATGGAATAGATAGGTTAGCGATACTGTGGACAATTTATTGTGTTGATACTTTGAAGGCTTGTATCAACATAACCTCCTCTAGAGACGGATATGGTATTTCACTAGATGTATTGAGTAGAGAATTTTTTATTAGTAAAAAGAGTTTAATTTCAGGTTCATGAAATTATTTCATTTTCCTATAGATGTTTAATATGTCTTGCATAAGTTAATTTGTTTTCTCAAAGAGAAACAAGTTGGTTGGCTAGGGCCCAACCAACCCAACTTGTTCTCCCTCAAATTGTTTTACTGTGTGGTGTATTATGTGTTAAGGATGGCGTGAGCTATTGTGAATTTGTTTTATTTCTTATGTTGGGTGCATGTGAAACAACACGAGACCTTGTGTATTTTTTGTTAAGGAATGGGAATATTTCATATATGAAGCCTGTTTCTATTTTTAAAGAGTTATTTCTTGAATAGGATGTTCAAAAATCGTGTATGAGAAGCAGTGGTGATTCAAAACTAAAAATTAACCTTTATTTTCAAAGTTATTTCCTGAACCAAGGTTTGACCCCTAGCTTTTAGTTTTGTAACAATTATTTTATTTGATAACAAGTTGAGACTTGAAGATTGGGTTGTTGCAAAAAATACCCTTTTTGTATTGAAGATTTAGTTTCATAACTGGGATTTGCATGTTTAAGTTTGATTAGAACACATCGAATAATGCTCCTCATGTATGATTGATGATTGTGGTATTGTGTTAGAAAACCCTAAGGACATTTGTAAGAAACTACATATTAATAAGTGGGTTTATTCTCTTTTGTAAAATTTTTATGATTTGAATGATACACAGTGTCACCGATTTCGTGAAGCTTAAGATAGAAACTTGGTTTCCTTGAGACCCTCAATGTCAAAATAAAGTTTCCTTTATTATTAAACTATTAGTCTAAGTTCCTTTTTTAGGGTAACTTATAACATAATATTATACAAACATAAATTGATTTTGCAAGAGGGTTTAATTAAATAAGAGTAGTGTTTGATTGAATCCAATTGGTGATGTATTCTTTTATATTGTGTGCACATGTGTGAGACATTATTTTTGTTTAATGCAAGTTTTTATTCCAAGTCAATATTTGATTGGTAGTTAGAAAATAATGTGTGTTGAGTTTGAGAATACACCTTTAATTTGAACAAAGTTTTTATTTCACAAAAGAATAGTTGGTTTGTCACATAGTGTAGGAACAAATTCTTTTGAGAGTGCGAGAACAAATATTGTTTCAAGTAAAAGAACATAGTATTTTGAATGGTTGTGTAGTACAGGAACATAGTTTTCATTTGATTGATTATGCCATTAAATACCGAGATCATTTTCTTTGATATGAGATATTTTTTAAGAGTCTTTGATTTTTATTTTGCGTGGAGATCCAATTTTTGGAGTGGTTTTGGTGTTACTGTGTGAGCAGTGTAGGGATAGAAGTCAAGTATTTTATTTGAAGCCTTTTTGAATGTAATTAATTTAATTGTTGGGATAAAGATAGGATTTATAGAATTTATCCATAACTTTTGGCATAAATTGTGTTATGCCTTGAAGTCTATGATGCCTTGGTTTGACAAGTAAATGTTGAGAATTGAAACTACAATTCCACCAACCAACATTTTGGTTCCATTGTCAGGGAGGCATTGAAAGGAATTCTAGAAAAGTTCTGATTTTTTCTCTGCAATAGAGGTAAGTTATGATTTGTTTTTTGATTTGCAGTGTGCTTCTATTTCTTGAAGCAATTTATTTTGCATTGATTGTGTGCTGTAGACATATTTATTTGAATTCACTGCACCATTAAATTTGGGTTTGAACTGATTTGTTCCAGTAATAATTTTCATAGTCTGTTGATTATTTCTTGTTTGATTTCTTTTTTAAAATGCATGACTAGGAGAGGTAGGTGTCTGAATCCCAAGAAGGGTAGAGGAAATATTAATAAATCAGAATTTTTTTCTCATGGTGGGCCTTCTGTTCTAGGAAAGAATTCCAAGCAGACATGAACCAATCACGCTGGTACCTTTTACTTGGACTCAGGAGACAATAGTTTAGGAATCTCACAACCAGTATAAGGGAAGAAGGAGTCTGCTTGGACTGAGAAGCTAAATAAGAAACACATTCAACCTTCACAGTCAGCAGGAAGTGGTCTATTTGGGGGAGTAAATATTGAATATAATGAAGAAGTGCATGTTGATGGTATGGGTGAGAACTAGCCACTAGAATAACAATCCACTTTTGGGTTTTCAATTGTGTACCCAAATGCAACTGTTCAAATGAAAAATATTCCATCATCTGTTCTTCCACACTTTCATGGTAAGGTGCATGAAGATCCTAACTCTTTTCCTTTTGAGTTTGATATAATTTGTAGAATCTATGACTATTATTTGGATGCCCAAAAGCTAAATATTTTCTCTGCAACCCTTAAGGACTCAATATTACGCTGGTTCATGGGGTTGGGAGGAAATGATATTACTTATTGGGAGAAAATGAAGAGAGTTTTCTTGACTAAATATCAGGAACATTGCAAAACAAGAGAAATACAAGATGAAATCTTTACCATTGCACAGGGTGATGATGAAACTTTGGAGGATTATTTAGAGAGATTTTTATGCATCCTTTAAGGGCCAAAGCATACGTTTGATATGATCATTTTTAGAAACTTGCTTCTACATGGGATTTATAATGATTCTAGGAATAATTTGAACCTATTAGGGCAAGGGGACATTGCTCAGAATTCTTTTGATCAAATTTGTGACCTGTGCAGGAAATTTTCATCAAATGAATCCAGATCTGGTGAGGGAATTAGAAGCAATTCTAGGAACAATAGATTTGGATTGATGAATGCTATGATTATTGGTTTGGAAAATAAAATGGATAACATGAAAACTTAAATTATGAATATTGTTAGTAAAAATATATATTATTTAAAATTTCAGTAGAATTTAGTAGAAGAACAAGAAGCACTATCCATTTATTATCCAAAATGTAGAAAACAACATCTTTTACATGAGTGTCTTGTAGATGTCAAAAGTGTTAATAGTTGTGTAATATGTGCTGGAAAGCATCCTACAAAGGAATGCCCAACCATACTTGGATTGAAGGAAACATTTGAAAGGGAGGATTCAGTAGTTGAGCCCTTGCATGCTATGGGAGTATGAAAATCATGGCCACAAGTAAGTACATGTATGATTTCTGAACCTACACCATATTTTCCTAGTTATATTACACCACAATATTCTTTTCAAAATATGAATTATAATTAGTCTTGGTAGTATGGGTATTATTCTCAATAGGGGCAGTCTCATCCTCCTTGGTAATAAGGATGGAGGGGACCACCACAATCTCACTTTCCTTACCCCATGCCTACACAATCATATCCCACATCGTATGCACCTTATCCTATGACACAACCTACACTTCCAACTACTCTGCCTCAATAGATGCAACCCATGCCACCACCATTTCCACTACCACCACCAATTTGGCCACCTCAGTCGCCAACACAACATGTTCCCAAACCAAATAATAAAGTAGTACAAATGATTCACTCCACTAGACTACACCCTTTCCCTATTTATCATACCATGCCAATTGGGGTCAATGACCTCCAACTGAGATCGAGAGGGGTAATAAATTTAGAAAAAAGAAGAAGCAAAAATAGTCGATAGTAATCATTACGGAGAAAACTGAGGAGGGAAATCTTATTCTTTCAAACAATGATGTTGCTTCTCAACTTTTTCCCTACACTCAGAGTCCTTACCTTCTTCATCAAACCAACCCCCTTTCTAGAGAGGGTGGTTGTGGAGAAAGTTGACCCCACCCCTAAGTATGACCTGGCTTTTGAGTTGAAGAATATTTGTATAAAGGTTCCTCTACTACAGGCTATAAAAGAGATTCATATTTATACCAAAATTATTAGGGAACTTTGTCTTAAAAATATAGGAAGGAAGAGAGCTAAGCCTTGCACTATTTAATTGGTTGGGAGAGAAAATAAGTTGATGAAAATATGTGTTCAAGTTGAAAAATATATTGATCCTGGAAACCCAGTTGTATATGTTCAGATAGGTGACACCCTCGTTACCAATGTGTTAATAGATCTTGGAGAGGATGTTAATGTAATGACTAAGCAAACCATGGATCAACCTCATCTAACTCACATCCATCCCACCCCCACTACGATTGAACTTACTGATAGATCTAAAATCAAGCCGAAGGGTGTGTTATATCATGTGGCTGTCTCAATTGATTCATGGGAGTACCCCACATATTTCATTGTTTTACGACAAAATAATCCTATTGGGGGACACCATTTGATCTTGGCATGACCATGGCTTGCTACAACATATGCCTATATAGGTTGTTGCTCCAGTGACATGTATATTTCCCATGGGGATGCTAGGAAGAAGGTCACCTTATACCCATCTGATAGATCTATCGAGGAGATTCATGATACCTTATAGTTGGATTATGATATTAGTGATGAGGAGACTCAATCTCTCTCTATGATTCATCAATATACTGAGTCAACTGAGGAGAGTGTGATCCTGGATTTTTTGAATAACTCAGACACTATGCAGAATTTTAAATCACTTCATCAAATTTTCAGTCCAAGTTTCTAGGAAAACCGCGATCCTCAATCCTCATCATCATCATTATAGAGTTTGGTAACCACCACAAATGTTCACTAGCCTGACAATACTCTTGTTGAGGTAAGTCCAGGAAAATCCTTACATATTGGTTTAGATCTAGACCCATCTTAGTCGGAGCAACTTGTGAGCTTGTCGCAAGATCATCTTGATGCCTTTGCATTGGGTTATGAGGACATGAGAGGCATCCCTCCTAAAACTTACTCTCATCATATTTATATTTAGGAGGGTGCTCGAACTATCTGACAACACCAAAGGTGAATGAACCCTGCACTAAGAGATGTTGTTAAAGAAGAACTCCAAAAACTCTTAGATGTTGGTTTTATCTACCATATATCTGATAGTCAGTGGGTCTATCCATTGATAATAGTTCTGAAGAAAGATGGGAGATGGAGAATTTGTATTGATTATAGAGAATTAAATAAATACACTCTCAAGGATTACTTTCCCCTTCCCTTCATTGATAAGGCACTAGATACCCTTGCCGGTAAAAAGTTCTTTTCATTTTTAGATGGCTTCAATGGTTACAACCAAATACAAATCTCACCCGAGGATAAGGACACGACTACCTTTACCTGTCCTTGGGGAACATTCGCTTACTAAGTACTTCCCTTTGGAATTTGTAATGCTCCAACCACCTTTCAAAGGGAAGTCTTGGATATCTTTTCTGACCTTGAGTGTGTAGAGGTTTATATCGATGGATTTTCAGTATTTGGTGATTTCTTTTGGGAAGCTCTTCAAAATTTAAAGAAAGTAGTAAATAAGTGCCAAGAGGCTTGCCTTGCTTTTAGTGACAATAAATTTAGATTGATGTGTAAATCAGGAGTGTTCCTTGGCCATATTATTTTTGATAAGGGTATCCATGTAGATCTGGCTAAGATAGATGTTGTTATACACCTTCCTATACCAAAAACACAAAGGGAAGTGAGAGGGTTCTTGGATCGCATGGGTTTTTACCAAAGATTCATTGAGAATTTTTATAGGATATTTGCCCCCCTTTTTCGATTATTAGCTAAGGATATTGATTTCTCTTGGATCAAGGCTTGCCAATGAGCTTTTGAAAACTTGAAGGAGAGACTAGTACAAGCACTAGTCCTGAGGGGACGTGATTGGTCCCTTCCATTCCATATCCCTTCAGATGCCTCAAATACTTCCATTGGTGCAACATTGGGACAAGAAGAAAATAAAAATTACTATTCCATCTACTTCATTAGTAAAAACTTGTCATCTGTCGAACTTAACTACACAATAACAGAGAAAGAGTTTTTAGCTATGGATTTTTCCATTAAAAAATTTAGACACTATATTACAGGATATGAATTATTTATACACACTGAACAATCTACCATAAAACATTTGATGAAAAAACCTTTAACTAATAGTAGGATAACTAGGTGGTTGATTTTACTACATGGATTCAATGTTACCATAATTGATTGGCCAAGAAAATCAATGTATTAGTTAATTACCTTTCTAGATTGAATAACCTTGGTCAAGCAATTCCTATAGATGATTTATTTCCCGATGAACATCTTTCCATTGTTTCGACAAAATCCCCTTGGTTTGTTGACATAGCCAATTACTTTGTCACAGGAAGAACACCACCACACCTATCCGTTAGAGAAAGACGGAGGATCATTCAGAATAGTGCTTCGTACTCCTAGATTCAAGGAGATATTTTCTACACAGGACTTGATATTATCATCTATAGATGTGTAAGAGAAGAGGAGGTGTTTGATATTTTGAGAGCTGACCATGATGAGCCTTATGGAGGCCATTTTTCTCACAAAAAGGCAACATATAAAATCCTTCGCACTGACTAATTTTAGCATGCCTTTTTTAAGGATGCCAAACAGTATGTTAAGCACTGTGATAGTTGTCAGCAAATGGTCTAGCCTAGTCAAGCCAATGAGATGCCTTTATGCCCGCAAATCATGTTAGAGCCCTTTGAAAAATGGGCCATTGATTTTGTGGGACCTATAGCCTCAACATATTTAAATGAATGACATATCTTGGTTTGTACATATTTGTAACAAAATGGGTAGAAGCTAAAGATGTTTCTTATGCTACTGAAAGAGTTGTTGTTGACTTCACTGATATTTTTACTTCATTTGGTGTACCATGTGAGATTGTTATAGACAATGGAACTCAGTGTGTTTCTAATATGGGAAAAGAAATTGTATATCAATATAGGATTTGACATAGGAACTCTACACTATAAGAAAAAAAGACAACATATAAAATCACTGTGATAGTTGTCAGCAAATGGTCTAACCTGGTCAAGCCGACGAGATGCCTTTATGCCTGCAAATCATGTTAGAGCCCTTCGAAAAATGGGCTATTGATTTTGTGGGACCTATAGCCCCAACATCTTTAAATAAATGACATATCTTGGTTTGTATAGATTTGTAACAAAATGGGTAGAAGCTAAAGATGTCTCTTATGCTACTGAAAGAGTTGTTGTTGACTTCACTGATATTTTTACTTCATTTGGTGTACCACGTGAGATTGTTACAGACAGTGGACCTCAGTTTGTTTCTAATATGGGAAAACAAATTGTATATCAATATAGGATTTGACATAGGAACTCTACACTATATCACCCATAGGAAAACGGCTAAATAGATTGAGTCCATCCTCACAAAAACTATAAATATTCATAGAAAGGTTTGAGCAAACAAATTACCAGAAGAATTATGGGAGTATATAACTACTTGGAGGAACAAAACAAGTCACACGCCGTATAAGTTGTTTTATGGGAAACAAGTATTGTTGCCAATCGAATTCCAAATTAAGACCTTCAGAACTGTAGTCTAGTTGGGACTAGATCTCTTAGAGGCAAATTAACAATGCATTTTGAAGTTAAGTGAAATTTATGAGATAATAAGGAATGTTGTGCAACAAAATACCTTGATGCAACAACAACATAGTAAATGGAATGATAAGTTGATCAAGAAAAAGCAGCGCCAACCAGGTAATTGGGTGCTCCTCTATGATTCCAAGTTCAAAACATTTAAGGGGAAGCTTCGTACATGCTGGTTGGGGCCCTACGAAGTGGTTAAATATATTGAGAATGGAGTAGTGGAGATAAAAACCATTGATGGTTAGGGTACTTTTTTCTTGGTGAATGGAAATAGGATTAGACTGTATCTTCAGCCCACCACCAAGGAAGATTTCAAGCATCGAAATTTAGATTTGAAAATGGTAAGTAGGGGAGAATGCTAGCCTGTTTTGAGTACCTTTTCATTTGCTCTTTTCCTAGAATAATTGAACAAAAAAAAGGAAAAAAAGTTAGAAAATAAAAAATAAATATAAATTAAAATATAAATAAATAAATAAAATGCTGAAAAACTAATAACACGTGACTGTGAAAACCAAATTTCTCAAGGCATATTCTTTTTCTAATAAAATGGGATGCAACATGGAATTAATATGCATGAATAACCTACTTATGAGAAGAAGCATGCTTCTGCAAGAATTTTTGGTGGCAACAGAAAGAACCAGTAGAAACATTGCCCTTATCAAAGTTCAGGGTAGGTTCAATGTCAAAATTTTATAGAAGTGGAAGAAAAGGTCCCTCTACAGCTAATTGATTTACACGGGTCACAACATCATTTGGTGAAGGCATCAACCATTCAAGTTGGATAATATGTCCTTCTTCCCTTCCCTTTTCTGAAATTTCCCTTTGATTTCATCTTTATTTCGTAATATATAATTATACTCTCCATATTATTCTACTAATTCCCTATTCGCACTTCTATTTCTTCCCTCTTGTACCCTTAAATATTTCCCCTTGTCCCTCTTTCTTATCTCCCTCTACATCATTCCGCTTTATTCTAGGTGTCTCTGATGATTTTCCTTCCCTTTTCTTATGCAATATCCCCATACCACTTATTTTTCCCCTCTTATTTTTCATGCACTGGTATCTTTGAAGCCTTGTCTATTCCAAGACCAAAGAATAGTAACACTCGAATCTAGCGATTCAAGCTCCTTAACTTTGCAATTTGTTTTTACACAGTCTAACTAAATTCTTCAAAGGCAAACTGATTAGTCATTATAGTATACGCGAATATTTTTTTTAACAAATTCAAGTGCAGGAAGTATCTTAGTACAGTGCATGAATTATTTTTCATCACAGTACTGGAACTTCTCATAGCATGGTGCATGAATCATTTTTTTACAATACTGGAACTCTTAGCGGCATAGTGCATGAATTCTTTTTTTGTTACGGTGCATGGATCTCTTTGATCATAGCATGGGTCTGTTAGTATCCTATAATTATAGGTAACTTGATTCTTTAGCTGTTTATTTGGCATTGCTCCTATGATGAAGACATCTGGCTTGATTGGGCTCGGTTGATTTCATTTTTCCTAATCCTTCATCACCCTACTGCACCCTTCATGCCTTGCCCTCCATTTTTTCACCCCTCCATCATTTTCATCCATTACAAATAAACAAGCTTAGGACAAAAAATAAATAAATAAAAAATATTAGGTTAAAAATGTTTAGAGACATTTTTTAACATTAATTAGAATAAATTAATGTAGTTATATTAATAGAACTAGGTTAGAGTTGTTAATAATAAATTAATTATTGATTAATTAAGTTAGTAATTAGGTTAGTGTTTAGGTTAGAATTAAAAAAAAACTAAAATGAGAAACATTAAAAGCAAAATAATAATACAATTAAAAAAGAAACTATAAAATAAAAACAAAAAAAGAAATAAAAACTTACCATGCTCCCTCTCTTCATTTCAGACTGCCCCCCTCTTCATCACTCAAGCCATGGTGGGGTGCAAAATAGATGGTTTTGAGGAGGAGACCCCTCCCCCCCACATGGCACAACATCAGCGATTCGGACCCCTACCTCCAATACCACTTACCACTCTAGGGCAAGGGCGAGGGGGGGGCGGGGGGGGTGAAATTACCATTTACCCCTTAAAAAAACCATTTTCTATAGTTTTACCAATCTCCTTCTGAGAGAGATTTTGGACAAATGGTAATGAATTTTGAAAAACTGAAAGAGGCTTTTGTTCAACACAGGTAGAAGAACAATAACCTCTTCCATAATTTACACATGTGTTATTTGTTGGATGAATTGAAGCCATATTTGAGCCCAAATTTTCTTGTTTCTTGTTCTTCCTATTTTGGTCATGATTTTGCCACAGATATTTTGGTGAGCTAGAGATGAATTAAGAAAAAAATGAAAGAGGATTTTATTCAGTACAAGCTAAGGAAAAAAAAACTCTCCCAAAATTTATACAAATGTCTTCAGTTGGGAGAATCGAATCTCTAAGTTTACCCTTGTTTTCAACAATTCAGTTCCATTTTTTATGGCATGGAAACTGTGATTTTGCAGTAGAGAGTTTGGCAACCTGAAGGTGAATTTTGGAAAACTGAGAGTTTTTTTTTTTCAGCACGGGCTGAGGAACAAAAAACTCTCCCAAAATTTACATAGGTGTCTTTAGTTGGGAGAATCGAATCTCTAAGTTTACCCCTGTTTTCAGAAGTTCGGCCCATTTTTTGTGGCAATCAGTCCAAGATTTCTAGGGATTTGTGTCTATCCTTGGCCAAGGAAGTTGAATTCGACCTCTTAATCCTAGGAGAGGATCTCTTCTATATATTGTAAGAATTATAATTAGAACCAGGGGGGGAATTCATAAGAAGGGAAGAGTTCCATTCTATAATGGTTCTCACTGTGTTTCACGTGACTGTTTGCAAAGGAATAAAAGATTAGTTATTCAGGATTCAAGAGGTGTACCAAATGGTGAATTTTTCTCCCATTGTTATGTGTTTATCCACTGTATTTATTTCTCTGTATTTCTGAATCCTCAATTGTAAAACAAAAAGTGAAGATTAAGATTTGCTATTTGAGCACCTTATTTCTGGTTGTGTTACAATTTACTTGTTTTCTATTGATGCCAAATCAAGGAATTCTTAATTTCTCTTGGGATTCTGCTAACTTTCTCTCTCCTTCTATCTAATCAATCCATTTTATTCTCAGAGATCTATGCAGTGCACCTAGCTTTCCTTGTTTCACTCCCATTTGTTGTTTCCGCAAGTTGATCACCCCAAGCCTTTGTCTCCATTGCCCAATGGCCCTCTCCCTTGCTTTCCCCACCAAACCCATTTAAAAAACCAAACATGTGCTCATTAACTAGGCTAATATCCATTCAGCCAACAATGTTAAATCTCAAAGAGAGAACCCTCTCTGAAGTTAGCAAGGCTAGATTCGAGCTCCAAAAGCAGTTTTGATGTTACCTCAATGATTTTGTTTTCAACCTCGAAATTAAAAAGTGCTAACATAGTGGTGACTCCACTAGGGAGCGAATTAGTTTTATGTTCTTTAGTGACAGCTATCAAGTTTAGATCTGGTTGTTGATGGTGGAATAGTAGTTAGAGACAAGAAGGTCGACATCATCCACCTGGTGACTCCACATAGTTCAGTTGATCTAAAGACTCCACTGGTAAAAGAATTTAGAATTGATTCTACTATTGATTGTTTTCAAGATGAATTCAAAAGTACAATGCAGGTATGCTCCTATGGACAGATCAAAGATTCTAGGTTTTCCAAATCCCATGCCCAACATTGATTAGTTAAAATAACTTCCAGTGTTTAAAGATGAAAAAGGAGATGATGCCGCTTTACATTTATTGAGGTTTCATATGCACATCTAAAAGTTTAAAGTCAAATTCCATGAAGATTGTCTTATGAAAATATTTATGGTAACTTTGGAGGAAATGGCTAGATCTTGGTATGGAAATTTACCAGCTGCTAGCATATGTTCTTTAAAGCAGTTTCATACTGTGTTTTATGATAACTACATAGAAGATTATCCATCTCTATTGCTGATTCAAAACTGTTGTGACAATTGTGAAAGTTTTATTCAATATCTGGAAGATTACTATGATGATGATTAGTTCATGGATGATGAAATGTTATGGGCTTTAGAAGAAAATTCTTTTCAAAATGTAGAATCCTTGCTTGAATTATCTTCTCCTCGGGAAGAAAAAAATAATTTATCTTGTTTAGAGGTCCATGAAGTTTCCCCACAGGAAACAATTCTTGCAGCACAAAAAACTAATCAGCCAAAGGGTAAAGAAGAAATTCAGCTTCTTGAGCTTGCTCAAGAAGAGGACAACAGTGAAAATCAACAATAGTTTGGTGATCTGGAGATAGAGGCAGTAGAGCTTAAAAGTATTGATCCACAAGAGCATCTTCAACAAGTAGTGGTTTCTTCATAAATTAAAGACTAGTCAAATTTATTTGATGAAAACCATCTCTCAAATTTTCTCTCCTTGGATGTAAATAAAATAAGACACATACTTTTATAGATCATGTTCCTTCATTTGAAATTAATGAGAGTTTGCAGCTCCCTTGCAAGCTTCTATGCGACAAAGAGAATGTTAAGGACTTCCCTATTGTATATGACATGGTTGTTATATTTGATGAAGATCAAGAGAATTTAGAGCACTTGGTTATAGTGGATAACAAGGAGGAGACACAATTTTCTTCCTTTCTATTTCAAAAGAATCACTTAAATCAAGCAGAAATGAATGAGGTTTGTTTTCCTGTTACAAATCATCTAGAAGACCTTATGTGGTAGGATTACCATGATCCTTTGGTCAACATATTGCAGTCATCAGTAGAAGAAGAATTTGCCCAATTCATCAATAGAGCTATTGAATCTAGTGGAAAAGTTAAAATGCCATTTTATAAATTTACTTTTCTACCTAGAGAAGTAGAATGCAAACTTATGTTAAGTATCCATTTACTTGATTGGCTGCATTGGAAATTTGTTATTACTTGATATGGCAGTCTTTTTATCAGAATAGACTAGGTAGATGAGTGAAAATAAGCTCAATACTCTGAGCATCTTTCCAGTTTCAGTTTCAGATTTCTTTTTAGTTTTCAGTTCAAATGTGTTTTCGAATTCAGTTTGCAAAGAATTCTGATTTCATCTTCAATATTTTCAGCCACAAATCAGGTTACAGATTTGGGACTAGCCCAATGGATCAGGCTACTAGTCTACGATGTTCTTGACACCTCCTAAAGGAGAGTGCCATCCCTGATTGGAGCCACTATTAGTATCCTATAATTATAGGTAACTTGATTCTTCAGCTGTTTATTTGGCATTGCTCCTATGATGAAGACATATTGCTTGATTGGGCTTGGTTGATTTCATTTTGCCTAATCCTTCATCACCTTACTGCACCCTTCATGCCTTGCCCTCCATTTTTTCACCCCTCCATCATTTTCATCCATTACACACACAAACAAGCTTAGGATAAAAAAATTAAAAATTAAAAATATTAGGTTAAAAATGTTTAGAGGCATTTTTAACATTAATTAGAATAAATTAGTGTAGTTATATTAATAGAACTAGGTTAGAGTTGTTAATAATAAATAAATTATTAATT
>APFE031261333.1:91453-110199 GCA_000404065.3 Pinus taeda
AATTACCATTTACCACTTAAAAAAACCATTTTTTCTGCAGTTTTACTAGTCTATTTCCAAGAGAGATTTCGGGAAAAAGGTAATGAATTTTGAAAAATTGAAAGAGGTTTTTGTTTAAAATGGGCTGAAGAAAAATAACCTCTCCAAAAATTTACACAGGTATCAAAAGTTTGGAGAATTGAATCCATCTTTGAGCCCAATTTTTCGGGTTTCTTGTTCTTCCTATTTTGGTCATGATTTTGCGGCAGAGATTTTGGTGAGCTAGAGATGAATTAAGAAAAATTGAAAGATGCTTTTCTTTAGCATGGGATGAGGAAAAAAAAATTCTCCCAAAATTTACATAGGTATCTTCAATTGGGATAATCGAATCTCTGAGTTTACCTCTGTTTTCAACAGTTCAATTCTTTTTTTTATGGCATGGCAGCTGTGATTTTACAGCAGAGGTTTTGGCAACATGGAGGTGAATTTTAGAAAATAGAAAGAGGTGTTTGTTTATCATAATATGAGGAGCAAAAACCTCTCCCAAAATTTGCACAAGTGTCTTCAATTGGGAGAATCAAATCTCTAAGTTTACCCCTATTTTTAGCAGTTAAACCCGTTTTTTTGTGGCAATCAGTCCATGATTTTCAGGGATTTGTGTCTAAATTTGGCTGAGGTAGTTGAATTCAACCTCCTGATCCTAAGAGAGGATCTCTTCTATATATTGTAAGAATCCTAATTAGAACTTGGGGGAGGGGGGGGTCGCATTCATAAGAAGGGAAGAGTCCCATTCTGTAATGGTTCTCACTGTGTTTCAAGTGATGATTTGCAAAGGAATAAAAGATTAGCTATTCAGGATTGAAGAGGTGTACCAAATGGTGAATTTTTCTCTTGTTGTTATGTGTTTATCCAGTATATTTATTTCTCTGTATTTTTGAATCCTCAATTGTAAAACAGAAAGTGAAGATTAAGATTTGCTATTTGAGCACCTTATTTCTGGTTGTGTTACAATTTACATGTTTTCTACTGATGCCAAATCGAGGAATTCTTAATTACTCCTAGGTTTCTGTTGACTTTCTCTCTCCTTCTCTCTCCTCAATCCATTTTATTCTCAGAGATCCATGCAGTGCACCTAGCTTGCCCTGTTTCACTCCCATTTGTTGTTTTTGCAAGCTAATCACCCCAAGCCTTTGACTCCATTGCCCAATGGCCCTATTCCTTACTTTCCCCACCAAACCCATTTAAAAAACCAAACTTGTGCTCATTAAATAGCCTAATATCCATTCAACCAGAAAATCTAAATCTCAAAGAGAGAGCCCTCTCTGAAGCTGGCAGGGCTAGATCCGAGCTCTAAAAGCGGTTTTGATGTTACCTTAGTGATTTTGTTTTCAGCCTCGAAATTATTGAGTGCGAACAGGGTCAATTTTTTTTTATGACGATGATGGAATCTTCCTTATGAATTGATTTTAATAATGTATAAGAATTTCCTCTTTGACTATCATAGGGATGGGTCATTTTTTATTTTTAATGACAGAATGATGACCTTGTCCTGGGTATGAGTACCTCAACCTTTATCTATAAAGTGGCCATTATTGTTAATGGTTTTGAAGGAATATGAATGGTTAGCATAAAAATAATATAAAATATAAGCGGAATTTTATCATTATAAGTAACATCCAACCCCATAGAATATCATCATTAAGGT
Source organism: Pinus taeda (assembly GCA_000404065.3). Lineage (NCBI taxonomy): Eukaryota > Viridiplantae > Streptophyta > Pinopsida > Pinales > Pinaceae > Pinus > Pinus taeda. The sequence goes on from APFE031261333.1 coordinate 93,138, forward strand.
TGAAATGCATGTATGATGGTTAACCGCTATCCTTGTCATTATGTTTTAACGCTGCTACTAAATGAATTTCCTTTCCCATCATGTGAATACCGACCACTATCTATCACCTAAATTCCTATGCCTGATAGTTATGTCTTGTATGACCGTTACCTTTCAAATGCTAGTGCTAATCATTGTTTTTATGCCTAAATTGGAAACTTCACCGAATTTATTGTTTTTAACTGAACCCTATACCTTGTGGGCCGTAAATACTATCTTGAGTGATAATGAGTTAAGCATGAGGTGTTAGTGTAGGAATCAAGACGTGGAAGGAGATTGTATTTTAATGAATGAATGGTACAAGAATCATGCGAGCCTTGAGATGAAATCATTCTTGCACCATTCAAATTTCACTATAGTCTTATGCTGATATGTGAATGCAAGTGTTGATGGTATTTGAATTGTGAAAAAATGATAGAATTACAGGTTGAATTGGTGTCATAGGCACCATGGTACTAGTGAGAACCAAACCATTTTGTGTCAAAGAAGTTGAGGGGACAGTAGAATATGAAGTGAGCCTTCCCATTTTGTAGGTAGCGGGATGGCTTCCCTTCATGTACAATTTCAATGGCTATGATTCAGGTGTCATCAGGTCTTTTGCACATAGTTTTGATGGGAATATGGTGGCTATAGGTTCATTGAGATTCAAATTGATACAAAAATTCATTTCCCAAGCCACTGATCTACCTTTAATATGGGAACATTGGTTTAAGAAAGGTGAACTAGCAAAAGGAGTCTAGTGCATGTTTTTCACAAAGAGAGGATGTATAGTTTATTGGAAGAAACGGGTGGAAAGGAGTGAAATGATTGAGAAATGGTAACATTTGTTGTTTATCTTATACAAATTCTTAACTTTCAAAGGTAGGTAATCCATTGCATACTTGTATCACATTCGTCTCCTTAAGAACTTTGAGTCTAGCAAGTTAATTAATTTTCCATATTTATTATTAAAGAGCCTAACCAAGATATCTAGGAATGTCCAAAACACTTTGGAAAATTAAGTAGGCTATAGGTTGTGCCATTATGGGTTGATAAAAAATTTAGTTAGTGAGAAATTGAAAAATGAGACTTCTACCTGGGAGAAATTCCTCGAATTATATCAGAGTGGAGGAGTCAGGAAGGTGATTAATATTAAGAATAAGCAAGGAGAAAAGAGTGAGAAGGCTAAAGACTCAATGGGTACCAAATTTCAGACAAAGGAAAGACAAAAAGGAGGAAACTATAAAAAGGTTAAAGAATCCATAACTACTCATCCTCAGCAAGAAGAAGAACAGGAGTAAAAAAGTCAGAGAGTGAATAAAAGAATGACATTTGAAGTTGTGGTACTAGAACCACCCCGAAGAATAACATGAGGGTTATTGGAAAGATGTTGTGCTTCTTCTCATGGGAGGACATCAGGACCTCATGGTTTGCATGAAGTAAGGGACTTTGAACCAGATGGTGCTTCTTTGGGAGAGCGTCCACTGGATATTCTTGAAGGAAATGGTGGGATGGCTAGTGACAGGGTTTTATTTTTTAAAAATAAGCATGAGCTTGATGAAGAAAATATTTATGTTTTAGCAGGGTTGGAAATGTTGGGTACCCTTGTCACCAGTGAGAAATGATGAGGAGAAGAGTATCAGGATGATATTCCTCTGGTGTCTGTGATGAGGAAATTTAAATAGTGTAAGGTGGTCCACAAAGGAATTCAAGAACACAAGGAAGAAGATCAACATCAGGATTCTATTCCTCTTGCATCTGTAATGGAAAAGATGAAGAAACACATAAAATTTCATGAGAAAAAAAACAAGAATTAAAGGATTTTGTTCTTGATGTGCCTTGTGAGAAGAAGACAAAAGAAAATCAGAAGTTGAAACAACATATTCAAGAGTTGGAGGTGTTGAATATATGCATAAAAACTTAGAATGCCACATTTCCAACTAGGAACAAAGAGTTACTTGCAGAGGTGGCTAGATTAAAGGAGCAGGTTATGAAATGGAGGATTCAAGCAACCTACATGAAAACCCATGCAAGGAGGTTCAAAAGACAAGTTAAGAAGATTCAGGTTGAAGGCTCGAGAATTAATATTCAAATATAGAAATGAGGATTCAAGATTTCAAATTTTTGTTTTTTTGCAGATGATGTTGTTCGGAATGTTATGCCCTATAATTTTTATAATTTTTACCCAAATACCCCTGCCTTAACCTCTATTTCACAAATAAAACAAGCCTCCATGCATACATTTTTAACCCTTCCTATGTTTCTTTGGATATAATGGATAAATATTGCCTATCTATATTAAAAGGGTGAAAAATATTAATATTTTACTAGAATATTACCATCATGCTACCTAAAATATATCTTGTAATGGTTGTCACTATTTTTGAATTCAGAGTGTTGTGGTACATGAAGATCATATACCAAGATTCCTACACTAATCTCATTTTCTACACTAAAGAAGGGAGACCGTTGATTTTGATAGTTTGACTGAGGATTTGATGTGAGCTATTAAGGAAGGATCTAAACGATTCTACTCTTGGTATTAAACATAGTTTTGTTCATTGGCCTCTTGTAAATGGTTCGAGTGAAATGGAAGTATGCAAGGGTTTCTATTGTTAGGAGTCAATTGATAACCAAATGTATTTTTGTAATTGGTTTGACATGGAGGAGATCTCGTGAAAAATGTATATATACCTAGTTGTAGGAATAGATAGGTTAGTGACATCATGAACAATTTTTTGTGTTGTTACTTTGAAGGCTTGTCTCACTATAACCTCCACTCGTGCTGGATCTATTATTTGACTGAATGTATTGAGAAAATACTTTTTGATCAATAAAAGGATCTTAATGCTAGTTTCATGAAACTATTTCATTTTCCTGTAGATGTTTAATTTGTCTTGCATATGTTAATTTCTATTATCAAAGGCAAACGAGCTGGTTGGCTAGGGCCTAACCAACCTAACTCGTTCTACCTCAAATTGTTTTACTATGTGGTGTATTATGTGTTAAGTATGATGTGAGCTATTGTGCATTTATTTGATTTCTTCTGTTGGGTGCATGTGAAACAACAAGGGACCTTGTGTATTTCTTCTTAAGGAATGGGAATAGTTCATATCTGAAGCATGTTTCTATTTTCTAAAGAGTTATTTCTTGAATAGGATGTTCACAAATCATGTTTGAGAAGCAATGATGATTTAGATCTGAAAGTGAACCCTTGTTTTCGAAGTTATTTCTTGAACCAAGGTTTGACCTCTAGCTTTTAGTTTTGTAACAATTATTTTATTTGATAACAAGTCGAGACCTAGAGATTGGGATGTTGTGAAAAAGGCCCTTTTTACATTGAATATTTAGTTTCATAGTTGTGATTTGCATGTTTAAGCTTGATTGGAACACATCAAATACTGCTCCTTTTGTATGATTGATGATTGTGGTATTGTGTTAAAAAAAACCATAGGGATATCTGTATGAAAATACATATTAATAAGTGGGTTCATTTTCTTTTGTAAACGTATTATGATTTGAATGATACACAATGTCACTAGTTTCATGAAGCCCAACATAGAAAATTTGTTTCCTTGAGACCCTCAGTGTCAGAAAATAGTTTCCTTTATTATTAAACTATTAGTCTAAGTTCCTTATTCGAGGTAACCTATAGCATAATATTGTACAAACACATATTGATTTTCCAAGAGGGTTTTTATTAAACAGGAGTAGTGAGTGATTGAATCTGATTGGTGAGGTATTCTTTTATTTAGTGTGCATAAGTGTTAGACATTTTTTTTTAATGCAAGTTTTTATTCTAAGTCAAGATTTGATTACTAGTTACAAAACAATGTGTGTTGAGTCTAAGAATGCACCATTAATTTGAACAAAGTTTTTAATTCACACCAGAATAGTTAGTTTGTCACATAGTGCAGGAAAACATTATTTTGAGAGGGCAAGAACAAATTTTGGTTCAAGTATAAAACATGGTATTTTAAATGTTTGTGTAGTACATGAACAAATTTTTAACTTGATTGATTATTCCATTAAATCCTGAGTTCATTTGCTTTGATTTGAGATGTTTTTGAAGAGTCTCTAATTGTTATTTTGTGTGGAGATCCAGTTTCTAGAGTGGTTTTGGTGTTAATGTGTGAGCGATGCAGGGATAGAAGTCAAGGATTTTATTTAAAGCATTTTTTAACCTAATTAATTTAATTGTTGGGATAGAGATAGGATTTATAGAACTTGTCTAGAACGTTTGGAATAACTTGGGCTATGCCTCAAAGTCTATGAGGCCCTAGTTTGATAAGTAAATGTTGAGAGTTGAAACTACAATTCCACCAATGAACAAGAATACACTACCTAAAAATGACATAGCTACCCTAAAACCTAAATAATACTCCCTTTTCAGAGAGCACTTTAATCATACGTTGATGAGCCAAAATATGGCTTCATGCGAGCTCCATTCACCCAACCAGGAAAAAGGATGCCATCCAACTGAGCAATTTTGAAAGCTCTAGAATCTCTAATTTTTGAAACATAAAATTGACCAAACCAATGCATTTGGAGCTTTATAGCATGCTTCATATATTTGTTATCAGAAAATAACACACAATATCAAATAGGAAATGATTTTTTCTTAATGTTTCGGTCATTCCAAGCCTTTTGTATTTCTTTCTCCACATCCTAGCTTGAAATACGCAAGGAAGCATTGCTCATCTAATTTCCATAGCTCCTACAATATTTCTGGGATGGATATGTCCTTCGACATCTTTGCATCATGAGAAATAAAGAGGTTAGGGATTATGAATTTTGCTGGAACCATGAGTTCCTTTCCATAAACAAACTGAAAAGGGGTATACTTATGCAACCACTTGGCTATTATGCGACAATACCATAATGTTTTTTTAACTCGTTCATCCCAATCATCCCTATTCACAAAGCAGATTTTAGTAACACCTTTCTCCGAGATCTTGTTAAAAGCTTCAACTGTGTCATTTTCTTGTAGATGATAAGGACTACTCTTGTGATGATGTATCATGAAGTTCTGCAGCAACGTTTGAGCTGTCTCATTAATAAACTAGTAAACTTGATCACTAGTAAGGCTTCGGGTACATCCAAATCCATTGATTATGTTTTTAAAAATGAATCGTACTACTGTATCAACAGTGTAGTCTTTAATAGGAGTTGTTTCTTCCCAATGAGTTAGATATTATATTGCAGTAATGTTATATCTAGTATGGGAATGACGGGTAGGCAAATGAATGGGTCCAATGAAATTAACTACCCATTTTTCCAATGCTGCAAATTCCTAAACTAGATGCAGAGGTAACTCATCTCCTCGAGAGAGTCGACCAATCCATTGACAAACATCACACTGCTTTGCATATTCCTTGGCATCCTTGAATAAGGTTGACCACCATAGATCAAACTTGTTAAACCTTCTAAGCATTAGCTTTCCTTCTAACATGGCCTCCTAAAACACTTGCATGACATTGCCATAGGACATTGTCCCTCTCATGATTCAAGACAGATCACCTCAAAATATTATCAAGTCCCATTTTATATAATTGGCTCGCAATCATTTTATAGTTAGTGGCACAAACAAACATATGTCATTTTTTAATAGATGTTTACCCCTCTCGACATTGGCCTATTATGAGGAACAATGCAATATCCTCCAAATAGTTGGGAACTGCTTCAATGCAAAATAAGTGAGCATCCAACCACTAGTGATTCATTCAACCTCTTGATTCTCCTCATTCAAGATGAGACAAATGATAAGGACCTACATTTGATCTTCCTAACTTAACAATAAATTCAAAGGTAAACTCCTGAAATAACAAAATCCAATGGAAAAATCTCCCATTAAGCATTGGTTTGTCAACCAATTATTTCAAAGTTAAATGATATGTCAATAATTTAAAAGGACCTCCCAATAGATATTATCAAAATTTATGGAGATAATACACTATAGCAAGAGCTTCCCTTTCTATAGCTGTATAATTCTTCTCCATAGTAGAGAGTTTACGACTGGTGGAATAAATGAGATTATCCAAATTTCTTTCTCCATGTTTCATCAAAATAAATCCTAATGCAATTCTGGATGCATATATGTGAACATGGAATTCCTTATTCCAATAGGGATAAACCAAAATGGGTGCACTTACGAGTTCTCTTTGAGAGTGTCAAATGGAGAGTCACATTCAATAGACCAAATAAAAATTTCTAATTTATTCAAAAGCTTCACTAGTGTTGCTTTGATTAAAGCATAATTTCAAATGGACCTACGATAATACCTAGTATGTGCCAAATTCGATCACAACTACTTCACTGTAGTCGGTGGTGACATATTCACTATCACTGCAACTTTGGTTGGGTCCACAAATACTCGTTCCTTGAACATTATGTGACCCAATAATGTTCCAAAAGGGACAGCAAAAATCCATTTCTTCAAATTTAGAGAGGTTTGAAGTTGCATGCATCTATTAAACATAACTCTTAGCGAGCTAGAATGATTCTTTAGAAAACTATAAACTATCTAGTCATCCATGTAGACCTCAAGAAACTTATGAATACATTCTCATAAGGCAGCTATCAAAATCCATGAGAAGTCTACAACAACATTCTTTAACCCAAATGGAATAACATTATATGCATAAGAACCCCATTCAATGATAAATGTGGTTTTTCTTGTCTTCTTTTGCAATCATGACTTGGTGCTACCTAAAACATCCATCAAGAAGAGAATAAGCTTCATTGCCATAAAATTGTCAAAAACTTCATCGCTGAAAGGACTAGGGAATGGGTCATGCACACAAGAATTGTTGAAACTTCTATAATCAACACACATCCTAATTTCCTTAGAATATTTATTATCTTGGAAAACAATGGGGCTTATCCGCTCAGCCTCATCAACCAGAAATATAAGTCCGACAACTAACATCTTGGCAATTTCCCTCTTCACTTTCTCTCTAACCCTTGGATTTAGCCTGTAATGCCGATGCTTAGCTGGTTTTTCATCTGGATTCAATGACATCATCCTCTCCTGAATCTCTCATTTAATTCCTTTTAATTCAGAAGCTGAAGTAGGAAATAAATATTCATACTCCCTGAGCAAGTCAAAAACCACTTTGGTGGTATTCTTGTCCCAATATTTGCTGATAAAAGAAAGCTTGGGTTTCTCTTTGGTTCCAATATTTAACTTTTTCAACTTGAGTGGTTGTAAATGTGGCACATCAATAATAGGGTCTTGTTTTATTTCCCTCTCCCATTCATATTCTTTAAATGATAAATTCCTTATTTCTTCTAATCATCATTATGTTCTTTGTTGATTTTACAACAAGCTACAACTTCATGAAACACAGACTCATATTGATGTGATAAATCTCCATATCTACCACATTATGGAAGATAACCCTCAAATAGGAATAACACCCTTTTGATAGCCTTGAGAGCTTCAACTATGTTCTCATCATGAAATGAAAAATATTTACAAAATTGATCAATCATTACATCCTAGTCTATTGTTTGTCTTTTCATCTCCTCCTTCAAGTACCATTCTTGTGTAATAGTACCCAATGTATGAATAAAATGATGTCTCCACACTACAATTGGTACACCATCATCCTTCCATGTGGAACAACAATTGTGGATGTGCATTTTCAAGCTAGTACATCCATCATAGATAGGAATCTTGTTGGAGGTTCTTGTTAAAGGTGAGAATCTATAAATTGTAGAAGTTTTAATAGTATCCCAATCATGAAATTGGTCATGATGAGCTTGACACCATCCTATATGGGTTTCTTGTAAAGAAACATTCATCAAATACATATTTTGACCTTATTCTATTTGGGAGTCAAATTCTTGAATAAAATTGATAACAGATTCAATACCATTAAAAACAGGATAACTGCGAACCTCAATATCGATGCAACATAGACACCTAAGAAATTTCATAATGTCACAAATGAAGCTCATGATCCCCCTGTCTCTAATCCTGTATTGTGACATTAGACCCTACTTCCATATTTTGGACACTTATCTAGTTCATGGATTTGACTGACATGGGGTTGATATAATCCTCCCTCTTCCCAGTAGTCAGTTGATACAATTGATCTAAAAAATTGGGTTCTTCAAAATCATCTATAGGCTTGATAAATCTTGGACCTTGGTATGGATCCAATGGTTGTATGATGCAGACTCCATCCAATTCAAAGGTCATAGTTTCATGTTTTAGATCGATCACTGCATAATTTTTAAATTCCCAATAAATACCCAATAAAGTTGGATATGGATCCTTAATGACCATAATATAAATTATTTCAAAATATGCATAAGTCTTAACACCTGCAATGTTAACCTCAACATCCTCTAATCTCCTGATGGGGAGAATATAATACAGATTTTCCAAACGTAATTGAATGGGTGAGAGGACCAACTTGGGTTTCCTGAGAGCCTCCCAAGTTTTCCTTGGTAAAATATTAACATTTGAACCAATATCTAACATGGAATCCTTGATCTTATATCCAAAAATATCATAAAAAAATTTAAATTTTCTTCTGAATCTCTTTTTGTTTTACCAAACTCGCCTCAAATGTTTTTAAGGAAAATTGGAAAAAATATATTCTTCTGAAAATGGATCATCCTTACAACAATTTTTAACTTTTCATCCAAGTATCTAACACTTTTCTCATCATTCATTATCTATAAGAATAACTTCAACCATTCCAAAATTTGTTGGGATATCTCTCATGAGGGTCTAGGACTCTTTGTCTACACTTGTTCTAGCTTCTCAATTCGGTGACCTTGAGAAGAAATTAATTATTGGAATAATTCAACTACATCTATATAGTATTATTTTTGTTGGGTGGGATCATAATATTTCTTCAGTGTTGCTAGCCTTATGACAATTGGTTGCTCAAAGGTTCCAACATCAACTCCAGTTCTTTTCCCTCCTCTGGTCACAATATTAATATTCAGCTCTGCCACTTTCTCTGGTTACTGAGGTTCAACATTAATCAAATTAGCTCCCTTCATCTGGTTACGTTCTTCCCAATGGGTAATCAAGTCTGGAAAATATTCTATAGCATGTGTATTCACCTAGCAATGTGAACACCAAGGTCCTATTAGCATGGGACATTCCCTTCCAACATGACCTTATTGGTCATAATTGTAATATCTAATTTGGCCTCTACCTCTTGTCCTCCCTCTTCTTAGGGATCTGCCTCCTTGTCCTCAAGGAAAATCATTGACCCAAATATCTGTGCAATCTAGGTGATCAAACGAAGAATCTAAGGACTGAAACTTATCTTTATTATGTGTGGGAAACCCACAAAATTCACAAAACATATTGTTGGGCACATTGGAATATTGTTAATCAAGGTTGTCATTGATGTCAATATGGCATTGCCTGAGACGGAAAACATTCTTGAGATGCTTGGTTCGAGATGATGATGTCATGACTCTTGTTTGATAAGTATGCCATCAATTAATATTTCCAACCACTAATGAATACGTCTTAAGATGTTCCAAGTGCCAAATTCCAGTCACATGCCTTATTGGATGATCTAGACCTTAACCCTTGATAACATATGGAGGACTACACTTGATGAATGACCACACTTGATGAGGTCTTGTAACATGGTTGGAGGACTAGATGATGGTGTGGAAGATCTCATTTGATGGTTGGAAGACTACCTTGGAACTTTCCTAATGATGCTTCCTATGACATATCACTCGACACCCAACAGACACATCTATTCATTGAAGGGAAAAACTTGTATAAATACAAGTCAAATCTCCTCATTCCAAGCATGAATTCGACGAAGAATTTAGATAAAAGGAACATAAGGATAAATAAGGCCAAGGAGGAGTTATAAATTTATTGGTTGGGTTAATTTTTGATTGGCTCATCACTACAATTCAAACAAGTTATCTACGGAAGAATTACACAAATAGATATTTCGGATCTGCATTATAAAAGACAATCACTCATATTTTACTTAGACAACTTACTGTGGAGACTCGGGTTATAGCCCAGTGAAAGGCTTAGACTTGTGAATTATACCTAGAGCCCTATATATATTGTACTTGATTTATTGAAAGAAGAAATTAATAAAAGTATTTATTCTATCATTGTTCATTTTGTGTTCTAAATATAAGTGATCTAACTGGTAAAAATAACAATTGAAAAGAAATAATAATTCATCCCCCCTTAGTATTTCCAACAAATACTTTCTTAAAATAAGACATAACCAAGGTGGGTGGCCATATATATACCTTGATGTGAAGGGAACACATGATATAGGGTTGAACCTTGAAAGGGAATTGTTGAAGAAATTTTTGCAACTCTGAGAGTATGTGATGGCAGTAGAGGTGGTCCCATAGGTAGATTAGACGGTCCTACACCCCTGAGCTACAAACATTCAGTGACATGATGTCCTTCAACTTGACAGTGTGTACACCAAACTCAAGGTTGCATAGGTCACCTAAGAGAAAGATACTTGATCCTCTTAGTAAATGTGCCAATCTGGTTCTAGAGTCCCATGATAGTAGGATCAACAGAAGGATCACTCAGTTTGTAATCCTAAGGATATCTTGCCATTTCCTTAATCTGCATTTCCTATTCTAACGCATCCTCTAGTGTGTTAATATTGTATTGCGACAGTGGAATCCTAGTCATTGGTAGAAAAGCCTTAATAAAATAATCCCTCTAATGATGAGGATCAATAGTAAATGACAGTTTGCTAATAGCATTTTTGAATCTTTTCATGCACTACCAAGCATATTCCCTCTCCCTTTGAAAAATATCCAATAATTTCACCAAGCCTTGCTAGTTATATTGAGGTAGCTTAAATTCTTGAAGAAATTCTCATTTAACATCCATAACAACATTGGGATTTGCACCGAGGAGCTTAACAAACTAGCAAGTGCCCTATCCCTTAGAGGAGTTTGGAACTCAATGATTTTTGTGGCATTCAAAATTTGTCAAGCCCTCGAAATGACTTCACATAGGTACCAATGTTTCTCAACATCTTCACCACCTTGTCCTGAAAACTTTGGATAGTGAGTAAGTGATCCAGACATATTACGAGGCATAATTGTGTGCCTTTACTGAACAAGTACAAATCCTTTGGAATCCAGATGACAGTGATTAGCTAAACTAGACTAAACACCATCATTAGAACTACTTCCTCCACTAGAAATACCAACACTATATCTAAAATGTATCTATTGAAAATTTACAGTCTTAGTTAACTTAGAAAGGAATTGATTAGGATATTGATATAGTACTAGGGGAATGTTAGGGAGAGGAAGAGTTGTACTGGTAGGTTGCGAGTTGTTGCTAAGGGGATTCAACTTATCTTCAAAGAACAATCACCTCATCACAAAATGCATGTCATCATCTACTAGAGTATACTCCGCTGACATCGTAATCGGCTGCATAAGTGGCTCGGGAATGTGGAATCCTTCTAACTCTAAGTGCAGCCTACTAGTCCCAACTTAATTCCCTGCAAAACTAATGTTGGCATCTCCTAATTTTCCAGACGAAGGTTCCTCATGCTCTCCACTTCTTCACAAATCAAGACTATCCATGTTATACTTCCACTACACTGAGATCTTCTCCTATCCTTTTCAAGTCTCTCCTCCTACACCTAATCTCTCACAACTTTCTTTCTTGACACTTTCAACACTTTTAAACTATTACTGCCCTTCACAATGTTCTAAAATATCATGCGTTATGCCACTCTTTTGTATCCATTGCAAATAACCCATCATTTTCCTTATCTAGATAATATTCCTCCCCCTAGCTCCAACCCCCAACACTTATGGATTTAATTTGACATTCAATTTTCTTGGAATGGTAGAAAATTTTCTTCAACCATCAATACTTTGATCCACAAGGGAATTTCCTTCAAAAATCTTCCCCACAACCCAAACTTGAAAAATGCTTCAATGTTAGAAAAATACCAATGATCTTCATCTCCAAATTCAATAATATAACCTTCTATGACCACATTCACCAAAAAATCAATAGCCCTTGTCATATCTGTATCCAACTGGTGGAGTTTAGCCAGATCAGTGGTCAACTAGTCCTTACGAATTGCAGGGTGACTTCCAAACCCTACCTTGATTCATAGTCATTTTAACCAATCTTGTAACTTCTCAAAAAACTCATACAATTCTTTTTTGTATTAGTCACAGGTAGGCTCAACGTATAGAACTTCTGATCTAACCCAACCTAGGTTCTAAATTTGTCTCAGTTGAGCTTATAGAAAAATAAAGTGATAAACTTTCTCATGCCACCAATTAAGAATACCTTTACCGAGAATTCTAGATACCATGATCTAGATCCCTTTTTTAAGCTTAGGATCCCGATAATGGAACCATTTGTTTTTGGAGAACTTTGAGATGCTAGTGACCCAGGTTCAACCTAAGTTGCCAACAAAAGAAGTTATCATAGTCTAGATTTTTGCTAACATTTTCACTTCCTCATGCAAAGGAGCATCTCACCTGAGGTGAGGCAGAACCACAAAAAATAGGAAGGTATCTAGATTAATACCATAATATCATTTGCACCATTAACTATTTAGAATCTATGCACCCATATTATAAATGAGATATGCATTCATTACAAAAGAATTTGAAACATAAATTTTTTTAAAAGGGGCTTACAAATTCATCAAACAACAACAATAACATAGAAATTACCAAACTCCATTTTATTAACATTTGTATCCATTACATTAGGGATCATATATATCTATGAGACTCTCTTAACCAAAACATTACATCAAAATTTATGGTGCATATATTAGATCTCTTGTGCAAACACAAAGTTCTGCATAACCCAAAACACAATCCAACTAGCACAGAGACTCAATATATATGAAAAATCTATTGAACTATCCCTCTATGATTTCCTTTATAGGCTTGCTCACTTGATCTGGACTTCTGGATGGTTTCTTGATCCCGCCTAGATTTGGTCCTCTTTGACAAAGTCCTGGAGGCGTTTTCCCCCTTTCCCATTGATTTCTTCAAAACTTGTCCCATTTCCTGCTTTCGTGGCCATGCTTCCTTGTTTTCCAACTGCGTAGGTCCCAATGTTTTCTTCTCTACCACGTTTAAACTTCTGGTGACTTGGTTCTGATCAGTTTAACCATATTACTTCTATAACTTCTGTTCACTAAATTTTCCCAAAAAAACAAAGGACCCAACAACATGTATATGGAAATTATTGTTTATATATTCTATGTTCTCATCAGATTGTTAATTCACTCACATATTGTTGAGGATTTAAATATTTTATTTGTCTTTTTAGTGTATTATCATATTATATTTTCACATAAACATATCTTCTTTAATAATTCGTATTAAACATTTATTATGAGATTAAAATCAATTTACATTAATCCATGTCACAGAGCTTTCACTGTGGTGCATTTGTGTGACACTTTAGAAAATGTCATGCTGGGACATGCAATGTGTTTGTTTATAAATAGAAAAATTAATGTTAACCTTTTTCGTTAAGATGAGTTGGAACTTGCCATTGTGGTTGATGACATATACTGAGTGATGATGTATGTGTCTTCATTTTATTAATTACATTAGTATCATCCTTGCTTTTGTGGAAAAAAAAAAAAACATGTGGTTTCCTTGAGGGTTGATGAGTTGGCTATATATAGTAGATATCTTTAACCTTTACTCTCAAAATACCAATGTTTGTTTCTTTGGTAAATAAAGCAAGTGCTTATGGAATTGAATCATGTATTGTTTTGATTCAAAGACTTGCTTGATACTAAAGTATGAAAATATGTAACTTTTCTAGTTATCATATCTACTTTCAACTCTTAGGCATAGTGTTATAACCCTATTTTCCACTCCATTATAGTGAGAGAAACCCAATATCAACTTACCTCAGTTGTTTGGCTAAAATCCATCCCTTTTCACCTTTTGTTTTACTTACGTGATATTTATCCCATGATAAAGGGTCAAAATTACATAATTGAGCAATTTCTCATAATTATTTTTCCAAAATATTATAATTTTGAGATAATAATTATTTCATAATTAAGATAATTGAGAAAAAGCATATAATTGTGAAAAAGGTTTCTATAGTTTTCCATTCCCAAGGAGATCAACTTGACCCACTTGTGCATGCATTGGCTAGGGGTCCATTATTGTAGAATTTTTCTATCTTCTCAAATACATAGGTGTCTAGATACATTCTCCCAAAGGATGAAATGAACTTTTATAATATCACCAAGAGGAAAGAGGGAAAAAGAGGAAGTATCCAAACTATATAGTGAGAGCTCTGCTATATTGGGAGAGGATACCATGATACAAGCTTGAGAAGAGGATCTCCTTTGCTAGAAGGTATATTGATGTAATTTCACTTATATGGTTACTAAAAATCTATGTTCCTTCCCCTCATATCAGTTTTGTAGTAATTCATATGTGTCATTCCTAGATGTTTTGAGTTGACGATCTTCTATGGAAGATCACTTGTCATCTCTATTTGGTCTGTTTGCAGGATTTGGATTGGAAGTGGATGAAAGAGAACACTTAATTGGAGCGCAAGGATTCTACATGAGGCACAAAACCCTTCACCAACCTACGAGGAGGAAATATACTTTCTCATACTTTTTAGCATTAGAAATTGCATCAAAAATACATGCATGGCCATCTAGATTTGGGATTGTTATTAGATTGTCTTAACCATTTTATTTTGCTATATGGTGATCTCAATCAAGCATGAGATCGCAGAGCAATAGGTCCTTGCATGTAAATTTCATTGCAACACGTAGCTTACCTAGCTTTCTTAATTATTACCATTAATCCTCTTTGGCTATGCTATGGAAGATAATGCCAACTAATCCAATTGTACCAATTGAGTTTTCCTGCACTATTGAAGTATATATGCATTATAGAAAAATAATTTAGAATCAATATTATAACATAATATTTAGGTATATGCATATTCTATTAATGTATATATTCTTTGTTATATTATGGATTTTTTGTCTATAGCCATACTATATTGTTCATGTTCCTGGTTGTTCCTTTTACCAATTATATTTTCCTAGAGATGTTATATTTGCATAGACGATTTGAACTATGGATATATTGATGAGTTGGAGAAGCACTAAATCCTTTGAGACTAAATTGGAAGAAGAATGGACGTCATAGTAGAAGCCCAACCATGAGTTGGCTATTCTAATTGAACAATGTAGTAGTATTCCAGGTACATATCTAAGAGGCTTAGTTTTTGCATTCCATGTTCACTTTCTAAGATATAGTTGTATTGTGCTTATCATGAAGCGATACAACATGGTGAATTAAAAAGTTCTCCAAATGTGATTGCTAAAGAACTAATGAGAAATTCTATGCTAATTATAAAAAGGGGGTGTATAGATGCAATTCTTGAACAAAACAATCTATTTTGTTTAAACAATTATGCATATGTTTCAAGATATTTCCCATTTGATGTTATACAAATTCTATTGAGTTTTAGATACATGTAAATAAAATTATGAGAAGGAACGACACAAAATTTTAGAAATTGTTTAGAACAACATGACGTTGAAGCAGTATTATCTTATCAACATGAATTGAACATAGATGCATTGATAGAAATGCATGGTATAAATGACCCAAATGATTATTTGGAAAAAATGACAAAATCAACTTCAACTTTTATAATTCCTGAGCAAAGAGGACTATGGGGAGACATATTTTGTATACACTGGTTATCAAATTGGATAAAAAATCCAATAATACATTGGTCAAAGACATGAATGAAAATCTATTTGCATTTTAATTCAAATTTGTGCGAAAACAATTATGACATATTGTTCCATGATGAAAATCCAATTGTTGGAAACTTTGAGCCACTCTTATGCAAGAAAAGAAATTCAACATTAATTGATCATTAATATATGTTGAATATATTAGAATATGAAGAAACATAACATGAATGGATGCAAATAAAATAAATCACGAGGAGAAATGGATTTAAGAGAATGCTTGGATTCAAGAGAATTTATAGTGAAAGATATTTTTAAACAATATGCCAATTAACATGGAATGAATATGATGTGTCCTATTTATGACACATAATTGCACAAAAGTTTTGCAATGCAATAATTCATAATGATTCTTTCACATCAGGATGAATAGAAAAGTACATGAACAACTATGCACTAAGGGAATTGTCTCGAATAGTAAATTGACAAGGGTACATTATAAAATTGGCACTGCCATATAAAAAAGGAAATATAGATGGAGGCCTTTTTGTTTATGATTGGTTATGCTATATCTCGAATATAACTATATACACATGGTCTGCTGATACATTAATTGTTATAACTAATTTTTTCTCATTCAAATAATTCCCATTGATATTTTATGTTATCCAATATGGAACAAATAAAAATCACTTGCATTTTGAACCTTTGGTAGAAACAGGAAAGAGAAAACATTTTACATAAGATTGAAGCAATTAACAAAGTGCCATACATAGAAGAACTCTATATAAAACATAATACGCAAAGGACAAATAGCTTTGAAAACATGAAAATACAACTCATAGAAATCTCATCAATGCAAACAAGAAATCATGTTTATCATTGAATCATCTCAAGAAACATATAAGAAACAAGGATATTTTCTAAACAAAGTTAATTAAAAAGTTACATTTATTATTACATCAAATAAAAAAACACATATGGAACAATAATATTGAAGAAACAAACCTATATAGAAGAAACATGACGAAACATAAAATGATACAAGATAGTAGAAGGAACATCAAGTTATTGAAATGATCAAAAGTAAGACAAAATTTGTTAGGAAAGCAGCTCAAGAAAAGATAGAAAAGATAGATCAACGGCTTATAATTCAGCCTCTTTGAGGGGGCAACCTCCTTTACATTACATAAATGAACAATTCTTGGATGATTCAAATGACAAAACCTCCTTTCTATATATAGGAGCCTAAGGAGTCACAATATAACCTAGCCGACCTAACAATAATAATATAAAGCCACAAAAATAACAAT